>JAQFYE010002827.1:0-16896 GCA_034694305.1 Protaphorura glebata
CCAGTATAAAATCACTTTCCATCCACAATTCACAATAGGCGACACATAATCGAGTGAACTTATTTCGGGTAGAAATTCGTGACGCTCAACGTTGGATAACATAGGATCATCGTCCGCCTTACGGAGCCTTGGAAACTCTTTAGGACTTTGGATTCTATCCAACATTGGTAAAGTTTTGATTTTTCTCTTTAATGGAATTTGATTGAATTATTGAGATTTAGATTTAGAAAATATATTCACGCCCGTCAAGGAAGAGTGGAGGCTGGAGTGGAGAGAGAAGGTAAAGTGGAGGTAGGATGGGATGGGAACGAACAAATTGTTCTTCCAATACTTGACCTCCTACGGTTTTCGTGACCTTAGCGGGCGCATTGTCAAGAGTGTCTTCCACAGCCGAATTCCAGGTCGCATTTTGCTCAATTGCAGGTACATATCATAATTTGATAAGAATTAGCCGCTCTAAAGCACTCCACGTCAGAGTGGGCAGAAGATGCCAATATCTTTAGAGAAATGGGTGTGGGGTCAAGGTCCTGGTATACAGGTCATGGCTATCCCTTGTTAGTGTGCAAAGTCAATTTTGGTGTCGTAACTGACATTCGCAAGCCAGCGGTTGTATTCATTGTAAGTTGTGACCCTGACCCTGTACTAGTTGACACTTTGGGATTGGACTCAGACTTACGGATTGGAAGTGGAAAGTATAAACATTGAAGAGTAAGGAAGCATTGGCTTAGGTCCAGGCGGAGGCTCGTCTTCCTCATCTTCCTCCATTTGAATCTGTTCCTTTTCTTCCACCTTTTCTTCTTGGCCTGGCAGCCGGTCCCTTTCTTCCCGCTCCAGTCTCTGTGTACAGTGGAAACTTTGTTTCAACCTATATATACAGGGATTGACCAAAAGTAACCGGACACCCCCGACTAACCCCAACGCAGTCATAAGAACTGTCTGGCGCCGGAAATACGAAATGTCCAACCACAGGGTTTATGTCAAAATTCCTGGTATTGTAAATTGGACATCTCGAAATGAACCATGTACGAGCGCTTGAGATTAGTGGAGTGGAGTCTGGGGTGTCCTGTATCTCATGGACATTCACTGCATTCCCGTGTGTGGTTACGTTGTGGTTACCTCCAACTCCTTCTGATCCTCCTCCGCATTCGTCAGTTCCTGAGCATCAGCCAGTGAATCCACAGCAATGGCAAGAAACACATTGAGTAAAGTGTAGTTCCCGAATATGACGAGTACTATGAAATAGAGTGTGTAAAGCATCCCATCTCCGTGGATCCCACCCTTTGATTGAACCCCCTGGTACATCACCTCGTTCCAATCTTCACCCGTTAGGACCTACAATTTAAATAAAAACTCATGCAGATTTTCCTCACATCACTTCACTTGAATCCCAACATTTACATTTTCTCACAGATATTCACAGAGGGCTTTAAACATTTTCATGTGGACGAAATTGGGGGAAATGGAATAATATTGGAATTGAAGTGAGTCCATTCCTGCTCCATTCTGATTTTGTTTGGCTCGGAATATCAAAGTAAACTCTGGACAGATTAGATTAGGTGTGTAATAAAGTGTGAATGGACTCACTATAAAGACAGTTAGGAGAGCCACCGTAAATGTGTCAAAGTTACTATCTGGAGTTCCCGTTTTCAAGTTGAACTCCCCGCCAAAGAGTTGCATTCCAAGGAGCGCGAATATGAGGATGAATAGAAAGAGGAGAAAGAGAAGTGAGACAATTGAACGCATGGAGTTCAAAAGTGCGACGACCAAATTCCTCAAACTGGACCAATATTTTGTCACTTTGAATATCCTTAAAAGGCGAAGGGCTCGGAGAACAGAGAGACCAAAACTGGATTCCGGTCTAAATCTAGCCCAAATGACTTCGAAAACAGAGCCAGAAATAACAACTGAATCGAAGCGGTTGAAACTGGATTTGAAGTAAACACGAGGTCCGAGGGCGTAGACACGAATGAGCATTTCAGAGATGAACAGACCGAGGAACCCGTACTCTGTGTAGTCTGTGGAGAACAGAAACAGACAAATTACAATTAAATTCAACATTAGGTCGAATATGGCCAAGATCTACATCTGATATAAATAATATAATCCTGGGTCTTCGAAAGAGAATAGAGAAAGAAAATGCCTAAAAATTAGGTTTTCCGTCATCTCTTGTTTTCAATGTTTAGCTGTTAAGGAACATGTTGAGGAAGTACTTCGCTACGCTCCCCGTCCTCCCAAGCATATCTTAACGGGACGTACATACAAAGTCTAAATCCTGAACCCATGGCCTTACCATTGAAATCATCCAACCAAGGAGGCTGGCCATAATGGAGTGAAGCGACGCAGGCAGTATTGAGGAACACAAGGACTATGACGAACCAGTAGAACCACTGTTGCTTCACCACGTGCCGAATACAAAGGCGGAAGCGCTTCTCCGTCCGAATCAGACCCCGGCAAAGGGATGAGGGCTTCTCACGCTGCTTAGCGTTGTAGCGATCGGACCCTGGACAACCGAACGAGTTAATTTAATTATCATTAGAATGAATCCCGATATGTCTATGTTAATGCAAGAAAGAATGAGACTCACCCTCTTCATATTTAGACCCAGTCTCTTCTTCGTCCGTATCCGTTGACTTACTTTCTCCTAATGCTTTTAATTTCTTTCTCTCGACTTCAGCTCTCCTCCTACTGATCCGCGCCTTCACTGCTTCAGACGTGCGTTCTTCTGCGAGGAGGACCTCCTCCGCCTTACAGACCCACTCTATGTAACCATGGAGTTCTCTCTCGAGTTGCTGCTGTCGACGCAGTTTCATGAATGCCTGTCGGTTCTCCACTCTATCCCGCTCCTTCGCAAATTCACTGCCAACCAAATTCCAAGCAGAATTGTAACAAAGGGAAATTAGGAAGGACTATTTCATTCGGTGCGAGACTTTTGTTTTTGGATTTGATGACCGGCGTAAGCTGGGCGTACTACCTGATTGGCTCTACTACCGTAGTGCAACGTGTCTAGGATGGTCACCTCATATCATCCATAGTGTTTCCAACCCAGGATGGATGTACTACCGTAGCACTTCCTACCCAGGATGGGTGTACTACAGTAGTACTTTCTACCTAAAACGGTTGTACTACCGTAGTACCTCCGGCCCGGGATCGGTGTATTATGGTGCCGCATTTTCGTTTTAAATTTATTTTCTAATGGTGAGCACCGACCCCCAACCCCGGTCAGGACGTTGCCCCGAATCCGACCGAGGCTGAGCCGCATGACCCGGCAAGGGGCTAGGGGAACTTTCCGCTGCCGCTAAACACCTAGTGCTTGACGTACCTGACTTAACTGTATCTAACAAAAGTATTTCCTAACATACGAGTATGATAGCATGCTCATCCTAGGTAGGAATAACTACGGTAGCACACCCATCCTAGGTAGGATGAACTTCGGTAATACAGCCATCCTAGGCACGGAGTACAACGGTAGTACGTCCATCCTAGGCACGGAGTAGTATAGTAGTACTTACTCCCTAGACAGGATGTACGACGGTAGTACATCCATACTAGACACGGAGTACTCTGGTAGTACTTACTGCCTAGACAGGATGTACTACGGTAGTACTTACTGCCTAGACAGGATGTACTACGGTGGTACATCCATTCTTGGCACGGAGTACTACTGTAGTATTTACTGCCTAGACAGGATGTACTACGGTAGTACATCCATTCTAGGCCAGATATACGACGGTAGTACTTTGTGCGTGTAGTACACTCATCCCACTGTACCGGGAGGGAAGGGAAGGTAAGGTTTAATATTTTAAATGTGCGACCAACTTACCCAGACAAAACACCAAGGACCAGATTGAGCATGAAAAAGGACCCAATGACAATCAGAGGCACGAAGTAGATCCAATTAAAAGTCGATCCCACGGCGTCGTTAGTCTACGCAGGAAGAAATTCGAAACACTCGCTGATCAATCAATATTCAATATTTCTAATTTCTCACTTCGAAAAGCACGCTCACCCAATACAACATGGAAGTCCATCCCTCCATCGTAATGCATTGAAACACTGTTAACATTGCGAATATAATGTTGTCAAACGAGGTAATCCCGTCATTTGGACCAATCCACTTCTGTATACACATTGCGTCTTCCTCACAAGAGTGTCCGGACTGCTCTTTTTTTGGCTTGGTAGGGTCCCAAAGGCCACACGGGGTAGGTTTGTCACCATCTATGACGAATTCGTCTACGGCGATGGGAGGGAGAATCCGTTAAAATATACATGTAAGAAATTGAACGGGTAGGTGAAATGGGGAGAGTTTCAAAAACCCCGTCAGATACCTCGTCACGCGCTCACTTTCCTCCGTTCAGGCTCTGGAATTCTATTCATGTTTTTGGCCACGTAATTTAATCAGAGTTCAGTCGGGTTCTTCCGTCAATGTCTAGCCGACAGAGACTGAGGAGAACCCACAGTGATCAGAGACACGGTTTTCATGCTTTGACAAATGAGTCCCTACACTGCCGTCCTTCTTACTAGCTAACGCTATGTTTATAGTCCTGCGTTTCCTTCAATGTTTTCTAAATTCTAAATTCTACAAGTTTGAAAAAGTTTTGCCTACGTGACTAACCAAAAACAAACGTCACCCTTGCATCTAATAATTGTTCAAATTTTATAATGTTTGTAAAATTATAGATCTGTCCTTCCGCAAACTACACCGTTTCTATAAGTCGTCTCAAGTTTTGTAAGTTTTAAAACGGTAGCGGAGTGGCATGACGGGGGAGTGACGCCGTTTATTTAGTTTATGACGATTTATATACGTGTTATTCTATGGATGGAGATTAAAAGGAAAAACTTTTTAAAAAATGGATTTAGAAAGGACCGGAGTAGACGACCTCTGAGTGGGACTCACCGAGGTCACTGAGCTTGTAGCAAGTCCGATGCAGGACGCCACAGTAGAACTCCAACCCAATGATGGCGAATATGACAACTGCGAATAGGACGAGGAGTCCGATTTGTAGTAGTGGAGCCATGGCTTTTATGATCGCTTTCAAGACGACTTGCAGGCCTGCACACAAACAATTGAAAACCAATTAATCGCGATCAACGTCAAAACTGGGCAACACATGAAATATCTCCGGCCCTACCGATATACGGATCGATTAACCTGATAGAGAAAGGAATTTAAACGGAGATCCACCGAGGACCCGGAGAACTTTAAGGCAAAATGCGAAGGTAATTTAATATTTGGGATGGAGAAGGGCCTATTGCGTATGTGAACACGTTTGGGAAAGAAAAGAAGAATAAATACTACTGAATAGAATCTAGAGACTAGAGACTAGAGACTAGTGCTAGAAAATGAAAAAGTGTACTCTGAACTCCGGACACAAGTTTCAAGGGGCGAAGGACCCGAATGGCCCTCAACGTCCGGAGGTTAATCCCGCCGAGACCTCCATCAGAGAACATCGTGATGTACCTATATTCAAGGTGGGCACAAGAACAACGTCACCATCTACACATTTGTACGAACACTACAATACAACTAGCCATTCACAATTGTTAAGACTAAACTTGGAAAGGACAAAAAGTAAACTAAGGCTGGATTTAGACTTTCCACTTCACTTTCATTTCATGACAAGGTTAACATACGTGCCTTGTAATTGTCGCTAACCAATTTTCAAATCATGTTTTAATTTTATTATTTCCGTAAAACTAATCTTAACTTGGTCATGTGAAAGTGAAGTGAAAAGTATGAATCGGGCGTAACAATTCAATTCTAAGGAATGATTGACTCAAAACTACTGATTTTGTAAAAAAAAAAAGAAAAAAGAAGCGACAAGAGTTCACTCCTGTCGGAAATTGGCCGAGGTTATGTATAGAAATTTTAGTAGTTATATATTTTTTTAATTCCTAAACCCCTTGTAAATTAGTTGGCTTACGCCGTTGAGACGACTATAAAGTCCATGAAATTCCAGACGTTCCTCAGGTAAGAGCCCGGGTGAAGGACGAGTCCTAGGGCTACAATCTTCACCAACGCCTCCACCGTGAAAATGGCCAGGAAAATATCCTCCGTGTGTTTCTAGCGAGAGGGTAGAGTAGGAAATCAATTAGATTAGACGTGCATCACAACGTATGTATGTCCTCCCGTCCCCTTCCCAACAATTTTCCGCGGACTGGCAGGTAAACAGCCAACAAAAACAAACAGAATCCGGGTCATTGGGCCGCGGTCGGGACTGTGAATTAAAGTCCGGACCGAACCATTGGACCGCCAATTCAGACCGGACCATTAGCATTTCGACTGGTTTGGAATTCTCAGAGTAACCCATTCCGGCATACACTGATTAAATGGCTAATGGGTGGGGAATGACTACAATTTTATGTTTTTTATGCTTTTATGGTATGGTATTTTTTTAAAATTTGTATTCAAAAATAATAATTTCGTGACACGATAAGTACGAAAAAAGGACAAATACGCCCGTTCCAGGGAACCGTTTAAGATTCACCTGAATAAAGCTGCTAGATAAGATTACCAGCCCTTATTTGACTTGAACTGTTACCAATTCATGAACATTTCATGAAAGAACTCCTTACTTATCTTTTTTCCCGGTCAAAACTCAAAGGGTTGTGAGACTAGAATTGTAATAATAATCCGACTCACCAATTGATTATTCAAATCCGTCTGGTCATCTTCTGGTAAGTGTTTCTCCAGCGCCAAGACGATGCAGTTTGCAAAAATAGTTGCAAAGATGGTGTACTCAAATGGAGGCCAGAGCATGATGAAACGGGCGAACCTCCGGACAAAACTCGTGTCCGAGAATATTATTAGGGAGGAGGGTCCAGGAGGGGCATGGGGATGCCCCGGGGGATGGGCTTTCTGGTTGGCTCCTCCTTTCCCCCCAGATTTGGACCCCATTGAGTTAAGGGGTGTGGTGGGGGCGGGCGGGCCGCCGACTCACCTCTTCCTCTCCTCCTCCTGTACAAATTCGTCAGAATCGATTGATTATAAAGGTAAAGTAATAAACACTTCATTTTAAACAAATGTCCGCCTGGCAACCCGTCCACAGTCCACACTCTTGCCGTACTGTTAATTCCTATTCACTTACTTGTTGGCCTAAGAATGCACGCCATGGACCTGGGTCCGCATAAGATTCCTTATTTAAACCTAACTATTACGCAATGTGGTCAAATCATGTCTCTACGACTTTAGTTGTTCCGCTGATACGGCGGATTGATTGATTCTAACCTGATTTGAAATCCATGTCGATTGTATATAAACCATTTTAAATACTAGTCGTTTTTAATTGTAAATCCATTAACTTAATTAATAATAATTAAGTCTAGTTTAAGTCGGAATTGAAGACACTCACTGATATTTCAATGATCCATTTATGATGTTTATGTTGTGTGACCTATGAAGCTGATGACTATGATAAAACACCCATCCAATCCAATCCAATGGATTTGGAAACATTGGGTTGGACGGAATTGGAGTTTTTTAATTTATGAAAAACGAACCTGATTTCTCCCTGTCATTTTGAAGTGGAGGGTGAAGCGTCACGACGGCCGAGGTCACGTTCAGTCCTCAGTACACGGCAGTGATTAGGGGGCGAGGTCAAAATACAGAGAGAGTGAGACGGCAGAGGGGGCCCCTAATTTTAACGCAATTTTGATTCAATCGACTTTTGAAATAAAAGATTTTCGGGCGCCACCCGCGTTCTCCGTGTCCTCATTTATCGATCGGTAGCTTTGCCCTGGTTTTCCCTGTCTGGAATCGGTCGGTCGGGTGATTCCCGGGTATTCGGCAGTCCCGCCTGGCTCCCGTTCTCCCGTCCCGTAGCCTAACCGATATGCGGAATGCGGAACTTGACTCTCAACTCAACGCAAGCATGCATTCGGCTGCTGCATACTGCGGCTGAAACTCTGAGACATTTTACTTGTTGGAGTGGGTCGGTGAGCGCCCACCCGACCCAAATCGGGTTACATCTGTTTCCGTTACCATTCGTCAATCTCCACGGTCATTTTCCGACAAGAAACGTGCCAGACGGGGACATCCGGACCGGATAAACGGTATTTGTAAAGATGATTTATGGAGTGGATCGGGTACGGTGTGTCGAACCCCGGCTGGCCATTTAATATGCCCGCCCGTTTATACAACCTTAGCCAGCACGAATGACCCGAGCCAAAAAGGATGACCCGATCCATCTGGTAAGACCCGAGCCAGTTCAATCAACTTTAGCGAACAGGTAAGGCCCGAGCCAGAAAGTACGACCCGATCCAGCCGGTAAGACCCGAGCCAGTTCATACAGGCTTACGTCATCCTCTCATCACTCCTCTTTATCGCATTACCAGTTCCTCATTGTAAGAGACATTCGAAATTGTCAAATCACACTAGACAGTTAGGTCAAACCCCCTGAGTGTTATGAGTTGGACATTTCGAAATTGTTGTAGCCTACGAGGCGATTGAAACTTAACCGTGTGAAGCAGGTTCGGGAATGTTCGGTTACTTTTGGACAATCGCTGCAAAAATTTTATATTAGGCCGGTGAGCCCGGACCCGATCACGTGAGTGCGAACCGTACCGGTAACAACTAACAGGAACCAGTAGACCCGAACCGAACTGGTGAGCGGGGCCCGAACCGGTGAGCACGAACCGAACCGGTCGTGTCTTTGAATTCCGTCACTTCACTTCAAAAGATATTCCAGGTTCCCGGACCGGAGTGGATCCCACCCCGACCCGATCAGAAATAACAAGTACGCAGCATGCATGGGGAAAACCTATTCGTACCCGAACGGGAATTCGCGGAAAAGGTGACGAAATGTGGAGAGTGCATGTGGAACGCACTAGACCCGCACCCTCACCTACTTTCCCTTCTGACTCTACGACACGGCTAGACGGGACGAACACATCTGCAACATGCATCTCTATATCTCCTGTGCCTGCAAATATTAAATTTTATGCAATTATATGCAAACAAATATTGATTGGTTTATGTGTTTGTGACCGTGTTCATGACATCATCGATGTTTGGAATTCCTTCCTCCCTTCGATACGTTTTAAATATTTGTATGATACTATATTTTATCCAATGATGTACAGGGTGACACGTAGGCTTTGCGCCACCTCTGGCCCGAACAATTAGGTGGGTCGGACTATACGTGAGATATGCATTTCGTAGAGAATCTTATGGCGGATTTAGTGAGCCATCCTGCTTGAAAATCCGTTGCGAGTAGCGGCGCTGACGAGCGCTTAATTAAGACTCGGCACAAAAAAGGATTCTGCGACGGTATTTGGACAAAAACACCCCCAAAATATTTTTATCGAAAAACCTGTCGATGCCATCTTATTTGCAATATTTTTATACGATTTTCAAATTTTTATTGGACCCGTTTGAAAAAAGTCTAATTTTCGCTTGCAAGTCATTTGAAGTAGAAAATTTGATAGGACAGGACAGAAGGATGTATGATTGAATGCAGGGTTTAGCACTCTAACGGAAAAACAAAACAACAAACAAACAAGGCAACAAAAAATCGACTTCCTCCAAACGGGTTTATTTCTCAAAAATAAAAATAGTTCGGGCACGTCTTTATCGAAATACTGTTGAAAAACCCGTTTATTCGTGCCGATTTTTTTCTTAAGCGCTCATCAGAGCCGCTACGCGCAACGAATATTCAAGCGATATGCCTCACTAGATCCGCCATAAGATTTTTTACAAAATGCATATCTCACATTTTGTCCGACTCTTCCCGACTGTTTTGGCCAGGGGGGGCCGAGGTTACGTGGCACCCCGTACAAGAATAAATATAAAGTGATTTTCACTCTCATGTTATAATATAGCAATACCAGTGTAAATTTACTAGTTTGTTTTTAGTTTTTAATTACACATCTGCGCCACTTCATCCGTCGTTTACGGCATTCAAATAGTCAAAACAAATTCAGTAAAAGAACATTAATATGGACTTCTCATTATGGATTAACGCCTCCATTAGACTTTTACCGCGCCGATGCCGTGCCGACGAAATTTACATGGGTTGTAATGGTAGCTGAACCGAAAAAGTTTGTTTATAGCCGAAAGTTTGTTCCGTAAGGTCAACGTTAATTTTCCGCGGAAAGGAAAAGGTACGGTAAGTCTAATGGAGGCGTAAGAGTTCTCAGAACTACGAGACCTCGCCTAACTTTTGACCACCCCGCTATATCTCATGCAGAAGACCACATATTAAAGTATTAAGCACCAATGTGATAAATGTAGTTAACAAAATCGATTTAAAAAAAAGTTGACCCCTCGTACTATTATTAAAGGAAACTAGTTCAGTTTTTTGTAATTGTAACTGTGACGGTCGCACAAAAACACTTCGGGATGATAAGTATGGCCGCCCTAGCAAATCGCTACGAATTTTGGTAACCGAATTAGTTTTCCACAGGTAGATCCATTTCCGGAATTTTAATATTTCCACTCGACTCATCAAATGTAATCCTTCATAAGCGTAACCCACACTGACAGCGGAGGGAGCACTACCACAACCGACTAGCTCCCTCCCTGGTCCGTATGGGTTTAGTTTGTGGAGGCCAACTTTCAATGACCTCTGGAAGTCATGAGTATTGAATTAGCAAAAAAACGCATTATTGATGTCATATTAAAATGAACCAACGTATCTTCCAAGGTACACTTCCCGGCTGTCCGAAGCTTTCAGTAACCGGACTTACTTTTTGGTCAAAGTGAAATTCTGACCCGCGCTAAATCAGCAAAGGTAACGACCAAAACAATTTACTGTTCGTTATCGTGATTTTGCTTATTTTGTGGAAATCCCATGGTGATTTTGGCAAAAATCCATTTCGAGTGAGAATAAGTTTTGACCAAACTATTCAACTGAACTTCATTTTTAAAGCCTTTGAACATTTTTTTGAGAAGTTGAAATCAGAACTTTCGAAAAATGACCAAAATACGATATAATAAAAAATCACTTCGACAACCTAAGTTTCCCAAAAAGGTGGGTCCGGTCAGTGAACGCTTTTATCAACCGAATGGTTTACCTTGTAAGTCAAATATGTTACTAACGTAAGATTGCTTTGACAGGATAAGTCTGCACGATTTCGGTTTGCAATAAGTGCAGATTTTGATTCACTATGGTGCAAGACAAAATGAACAAAACATTCGGATTCTGGAATTTGAGTTAACGTTGGTTTCACAAATCCAATTGCATATGTTTCCATTTTAAGCATTTTAATTCATCCAAAGACATCACAGACAGATAAGGTGATGACAGGTGGACGACCCAAGCAATTTTTATATAATTCGGTAATCCGGTGAAGTTTGACGCGTGACAAATTCAATGTCAAGTTAACCAATCTATTAAAACATTCTGCGTTTAGCACTAGACGTCAATGCCATACAAATAACAACGAGGCAATAATTGTGAATTTCAACTTATGCAATAATATTTACACAAAGTCAACAATTTATTCTGTCACCTGTATGAAAGGCCACCGCACAGTCGGCACGGAATATCCGCCCCCCCCCCACTCCGTTTGAATTGGCTGAATTGAGAATATGTTGTAGCCCTGGACCTCCTGAACAACTTTTGTGAAGAAGCCAACCCGAGAATCCAAACCGTTTCGGACTTGCTAATACAAAAGGAACTTGGAGGCCCTTGACCGAGCATACAAAGCCTCCACCTTCCCCTTCGGTGTTAACAAATCCGAAACGGTTAGAATTTTCGGGTTGATTCCTTCACAAAAGTTGTTCACGTGGTCAAGGGATACAACATATCCCAAATTCAGCGAATTCAGTCGATGTGGATTTGCGGTGCTCACTGTGCGGTGTCCTTTGTCCAACTCGGTGGAGCCCAGAAATTGAAGTTGACTAATTGATTTCAGTGTTACGATCCCACGGCCGCAGTCTTTGGTAGAGTATATACGTGGTATTAAATGCCTAATCTTGACTGCGTCAAAATTTGGTCACATTCATATTATTTAAGACTTACTTTCGCAACATTCAAGTAATGTTGCTCTGGCTATAGACAGTAACCATTTCTTGTTAGATTGATTAGTGCGCACGGTCACACGCTTGGTCGAGTGATATGGTTTTGGCATATATTCCGTATTTCTAATATTTTGGGAACCCGGGTCATTTTTATCAAATAGTCAGGCTTTTGAATTCATTTTAATTGTCCTACTTTTAATTGAAATATATATAAAATATTTTATAATAAAACATAGTCAATTCGGATCCCACTTTCCTAGCAATATATTTGGAAAACAAATGAGTAACGAAGTTTAATAAGTGGTCGCCTTTTCCGGTGTGAAACGCTAATCAAATCCACTCTATATTTTTTTAAATGTAAGTGCATGTGTTCGTGTACTAATTCCTAATTGCCTAACATATATCAATAATAAAAGCTCCAGAATGACAAGCGACCAGTGACGGGATTAAAATAGACAGCACTCCAAAGTTTGATCTGGATTAGTAAGTAAATTCCCTATTACATCATTGGAAAAAACATAGCGGAGTGTTCTGTGCCCACCGTGAAAGCTTGATTAAAAATAAAGTCATGCAACAGAAAATTAGCGCTGTGTTGCGGAATCCGCTAAGCTAAACTAAAGGCTAATCAGAAAAGCCCATATGTTATTCTCGATTCGGTTTTCCCTCGACAGTCGTTTTGAACTGACGAGGGAACGAGGGAGCACCTGAGCATGTAACACACGGATCTCGTCCAGTTATTTAGTTTTGGATGAGAAATTGGATTTCATTAAACGCGTACAAAGCACTCACTACTCATCTACGAGGTTGTTCGAAAAAAAATCAAAAATTTCCACCATATGTCAAAGTTTATTGAAAATTAGACAACTGTAATAGAGGACAACCTCATCAGATTGCCTGTTGATTGTACTAATCCATCCCATGTTATTCTATTTTCCCAACGAGTAATGTCAAAATTTCTAAAAAAAAATAACCCAAGACCTGTTTTAGGAGACCAGTTTAACAATCCCATGTTAATATATTCTGCCTAACCATAATGTGAAAATCCTTGGAAAACGTAAAAGCCCGTGTTCGACTTATCACTCCGTCCGTTCTTTGGGTTAACCCATCCCGTGCTATTCCGTCTGGCTGACTCTAACGCTTGAATCAGTTAAGAACCAAAAACCTGTTATTAGGCGACCATCTGGCCTGTGTCAGGCCTGCAAGTATCTGACCATACACAACTCACATATCGGTCTGGCACATTTAAAAATGATGAAAATCATTCAATTAATTTACGAAATCCAAGTGTTGCAGGTGGTGTTCCCCCGTGCGGTTTTATGATTTGCGTATATTGTACCGAACCGAGTACTTCAAAATGTTTTGCCACCGCTGCACTAATTTCCACACATCTCGTACGCAAGAGATAATCCGTGTCTAGAAATATCAAGTATCAAGTGTCATTATGAAATAATTTTACAGCAAAATTAGTTTTTTAGTTGATTGGTCCATCCTGCAATGCGTATAAAAGGCCGGGTTGGTTCTATAATTTGTCAGTTTTCAAATCTAATTTGTCCAACTCCAAAATGTTGAGACTAGCTGTCGTCGTATTTCTCTCCTTCGTCGCGATTCCCGCTCTAGCAAATCCATTGAAGGTGGAATCTTCATTGCTTCGAGTCAAGGGAACAGTCGATATTTTCGTTACTCTTGAATCTACTAAGGGACTTCTATCAAATTTCAAGAGTGCAACGTTCACCACCAGAGCAGATCGAAAGGTCGCCGTTGCGAATTCACTCAAATCTTTCGCCAAATCCTCTCAGAAGTCGGTCCTTGAATTTCTGACAAAGTCGGCCAGCGACTTGACCGTCCAGAGTTTCTGGATTACCAACCAAGTCTACATCAAGAATGCCGATGCTGCTCTAATCCAAAAGCTTGCCGAGAGGTCAGACGTGATTGAGATCCGGGAGGAATTAAAAAATAAGATTCCGTTACCGGTAGTAATCTCTAAGGAGACTTCTAAGACTCAACAAGAGGACATAGAATGGGGACTAGAAAAAATTAATGTCAGGTCCGCCTGGAACGCTGGATACAATGGTAAAATCAACTCAATTACAATTTTGAAGTTTTTAACATAGTAAAGCAAAAAATATTTTCCACGAAATACGAATTAGAAGAATACCAAAACCCGTCGAACAGGGAGATTGCCTGTATTTTATTAATTTGTGGCGATGGCTTTAACATGGGAGGCTATAACAAGAGGTTATACGTGAAAGCTTTGTAGAGAAAGGATACAGCACAGTCGGCACGGAAAATCCACCCCGATTGAATTAGTTGCATGTAGGATATATTGTAGCCCTTGACCTTTCGAACAACTTTTGTGAAGAAGCCAACCCGAAAATTCTAGCCGTTTCGGAATTGCTAATACAAATGGAGCATGGCGGCCCTGAACCAACCATACGAAGCCTCCTCCTTGCCCCTGTGAATTTCTAAATCCGAAACGGTTAGGATTCTCGGGTTGGTTCCTTTACAGGTCAAGAGCTACAACATATCCAAAACTCAGTCAATTCTATCGGGGGGCGACTTGCCGTGCTTACTGTGTGTGTATGACCTTTGGTCATAATTCTGATATAAGAGGTTCAATGTCAGAGAGTGAAATTTAGCATGGGAAGTTGGAGTTGTAATTAGGAAGGGAACCGCGGAAACTTTGAAATGGGTTTCTGACTTTTATTCCTTCTGCGGAGTTTTTCCGGTCGAAATTATATAATGAAATGTTCCTGTAACAATGAAAGCAATTTCTGTGGACAGGTACTGGGGCCAGAGTCGGGATCATGGACTCAGGTGTGCGAGCCACTCACGAAGCCCTCCGTGATAACTTTGTTGGAGAATATGGTTGGTTTTCTCCAACAAGCTTTTCTCCGTTGCCTCAAGACTCAGATGGCCATGGAACTCACGTGACTGGAACGATCGTCGGGCGTGGTGGAATCGGTGTTGCACCTGGTAACCTAATTGCGACTTGTTAATTAGGAGAACGGATCTCTAAACTGGGAATACAATTTAATATTTTCCATGTACCATTTTCTAGGTGCAAAGTTCATGTCTTGCCAGAATATTCCTGGAGATCAAGCTGAGGATCTTGCATGCGGTAAGGTTTAATAATTTATATTTTATCCATACTTAGATAAATCGTAATAGCTTTTGATATTTTCCTCAGCACAATTCTTTGCTTGTCCACATCTTCCCGATGGTTCCTGGCCGGATTGTACCAAAGCCGCTGATGTCGTGTCAAACAGCTGGTAAGGAAATGTCAAGATTATTTCAGCTATCACCTCGAAAGTCACAAAAAGTAACATTAGTTTTATTATGGGACAGGGGCTATGGCGGAGGAAATAGTTTCTTCGAAGGAGCCTTTGATGCTTGGGAAGCCGCTGGAATTGTTCCAGTATTTGCAGCCGGTAACGAAGGACCATCATGTACTTCACTCCGCTCTCCTGGAGACTCAGCTCACAGAGCTCTTATTACCGTTGGTTCCACGGATATCAATGATAACCTGTCATCCTTCAGCTCCTTCGGTCCGTCTAGATTTAGCGTTGTTAAGCCAGGTATGCGGAATCTTAAGTCAATTAAAAAATATATGCTGGATTGACTATGAAAAATTACTGATAAAATTTGCTTGGAAGATGTGGCTGGACCCGGATCCAACGTTCGCTCATCCTATAGCACTTCGGATACTGCATACACCACCATGAGTGGAACAAGTATGGCGACCCCTCATGTCGCCGGTGTCGTTGCTCTAGTTCTTAGCGCTGACGCAAATGCGTCTATTGCTGATATCCAGCGCAGAATATACCAGACAACAACTAGAACAGTAAGTGGGAATACGTAAACATAATATTTTATGGATGTTGACGTCATTTTAAACCCGTGCCGTGTTCAACAGGTTCCATCCACTGGTCGCAACTGTGGTGGAGTTTCGGAGACAACTTTCCCAAACAACCATGTTGGATATGGACGTCTCACAGCTTCTGCAGCATTACTCAATAAATAAGTCATAATGACACCTAACTTTGAGCCAAAAAATATTGCAAAAAATAAAATTCGAGAAACATTGACACTACAGCATCCGTGACAAATTGCCATTTTATTGACCATCACTAATCACTGCAATTCAACAATGTTAGCCTTACAAAAACAGGAATAGTTTCCATTTTTAAAGACCACAGAAAACAAAAATCTACTATTACATAATTATTTGCAGTATTATTGTATGTGTGTCTAGTTCATTTCATATTCTAACACACAATTTAACCGTGGTACAGTAAAACCAGTTCAGATTCAGATTCAGATTTGTTTATTCACAAGCAAAAGCACAACATTCCTCTCAACAATAAGAATAAATCCCAATTGATCCAAAGGTGAGTGTTACAGTGTTGGTATCTGTCTCTCACTCACGAATTGAAGTTAAAGGACCCGGAATCCAACCGTACTCTTTGCAAAATTTATTTCTGTACAAAATTATTAATATAATATTGGTCTGGACACTCAACGCGATCAACGCCTCAAGTGTTCTCCTTGTCAGTTAGGTAGTTTGCTTATGACAGTAGAGGCGTTGGGCAAATACCATGCCAAATTCTAGTTTTCATGAAATAGTTTTTAGGGCGGGGTGTGCTAATTCCAGCCACCATGGAGACGATGTGCTAATTACGGCCACCTCTTAACTACGTCGGCATGGCAACTAAGAAACATGCGCACAAATGGCGGTGGCTGTTACTAGCACACTTTTTGAGGTTATGGAGAAATTCACCCATGAACGACAAGTGTGCCAATTCCAGCCTATCTTAATGCACTTGATTCCTCCAACGGACATGTTGTAACGTATGGAACACTCTGTACCCAAAACTACCACCTCACAACTCCATTTCCCCCTCTTCCACCCATTGAGAGACAACTCACAGTCCATGACC
>JAQFYE010002828.1:0-16892 GCA_034694305.1 Protaphorura glebata
AAAACCCAGAGGGAAAACTCGCTATATAGTATGCCCAGACCGAGGAAACGAACCCCGTACCAGTAGTTTTGTAGGATAAGAATTCAGAACTCTCACCACTACACTACCTTGTCTTAGACAAAGACAAGACTTAGACACTTGTCGTATTTGATTAATTGATATATTCCCCTTTAATTTAATAAGTGTTTCAATAGTAGTACATACACCACCGTACAAGTTCTTTGTCAAGGTTGCAGGGTGGGTCATAACTCGCTACCGCCAATCCTTCAACCAACGCACCGGCTTTCTGACCAAACTGTTGATGTGCTACCCATAAATAAACTTAACTCATTGAGCGGCACGGGGACACAAAATAGGAAATTAAGGATGGCTAACTTTAAATTCTTTAGAAAATGTTAATCAAAACTTAGATTCCCCAAATTTAACTGTCTGGCGGTAGGATTTAGGAATATTTATTTACCACCTTGCTTACCCTGGATTGTTTTTTTCCTACGGCAAATCCCACTCTTAGGCCCAAGGTTATGTACAATTTAGTATATTGTTAAGCAATAAATAATGCGAACAACATATCACACGCCCCAAGCCCCAACTATTAACTTTGGTCATGTCTAAATATGGAGGAATGACGCATATGTTGACAACATTTTTGCAAATGGATAAGGAAATCGTCTCCTATTTTTACTTTTTAACTTTCCACACGTAATGATTGTACAAACTTTAAAAATTTAAACTATTTTATTAGACAATGTAACACTGACGAAACAATCAACAACTTAGCAGTAGTAAATTAAGAAATAACTTTTTCAAGCACAGGTACAAGGTACATTGAACAAAAATACTCTATTTTGGGCATGTCTCATAATGAGCTTATGAAATTGTTTCGAATTTTACTTTTGACTCACATCAATTTTTTTTCGAAATATATGTATCACCAAATTCCCCTGGAATTTTCAAAAAAACCTTTTAAACACATATGATATTTGGCACTTGCATGCGAAATTGTGAACTAATCATAGAAATGTATAGCCTCGGAAGTAAAAGTATACATTAATCTCAGTCAAACTTGACAAAAATTTAAACAAACATTTTGCCAAAAAATAGTACTGACAAGAAAATTGCAATATGGCTAATGCCAGGCACAAGTCGACCTGCTGGATTACACTTGTCAGAGGAACAAATGCATACAACTCCATCATCTAGGTGCCGATCCCGTCCTGCCAATTTAAACGTAAAGTTTGGAACTTCCTTTGATTTCATGCAAGTGTCCTTTGAACCCAAAATAGTCTCCCAGCTCATTTCTGCACAACTTCTTAAAATCATTTCTTCTCCTCCAACTTTACCAGAAATCTTCATGCAATGTGGTTGAGAACCGGGACATTTGGGCGCTTCACCCTTGTCAATTTTTGTGGCGCATGAATCCGCTCCTTCTCCTGAGGCACATTGGTAACAGCTTGAACCTGTGAAATAATTATTTGAAAATTTAGCTGGGTATAATTTTCGGAATTTGGAGTTATTTGCAATTTCTGGGGCAACAATTATATTTCTTACGAATCATTTCTATTATATTATTATTAATACCGATTTAGGTCATAATTTTTTGGAGCTCTGACAATATCGACTTTCAGTCTTGAATAGAATATTTTTTCAGGGATTAGAATTTTCATCACTATAATTCTAACATAACTTTTAATATCGATCTTCGAAATTTACGTTTATTTCTACTTTATTTTTCTACAAATACCGATTCTCAGCCACTAGTTCTGTAAAACATGGCATGGTTGGTAATTAAGACTCGAGAAATAGAGTACTAATTTAACTAATAAAATTTAAATTAGTCTAATTAACAATGTGTGGCCTAATTATTGTTAAAAGGTCACTAATTAATATTTCATTACCGTAAACAGTTGCAAGGCACGAGCTCACTACTAGGCAGAGAGCGAACAATTTAACAGTCAGTATTTTATGGCCCATGTTTATGCTTTTGTGCCCACGAGGTGTGGTTGTACAAATGAAAAATAAAAGTTGATGTGCGAAATTGATCTTTGCAACCAAAGAGTCCTTCAACGACTGAGTCGCGTACTTCTTTATGTAACCACGGAATCCCATAATATCATTACATTCGTGATCGTGACCCATTATTTCATTCGTTTTTTTTGCCTTACTCACTTTCTGTGCACGTCCGAGGGTTCCACTTTGGCGGAGTAGTTCACAAGTTTACATTAGTTCTGCATTAAAGGAATTTACTTCGACTTTAGACTGCAAATTGAACGAACAGGAAAGGGTGTAGTAGGCTACGCGTGCAACGGACAAAGCTCAACTGTAAAATTCCGATTGACTACTGAACTGCACTGAAACGACCGGAAATAATTAATTCGGATTTCCTGCGACGAACATGAAAGTTTGCCGGCAGTTACACACATTTTTTTACAATTGCCGTAAGGCGTGGCCAATATTGTATCGAACAGGCAGATTTCCATTTTGGCGTTTGGAGGGCTCCTATTTAGTACGAAAGGAATTAAGAAATAGATTCCTAATTAATTTTTAATTAATTTTTGATTAATTTCTAATTAGCTGTGTATCAATCTTCAATTGACGTTTAATTAGCTTGAAGGTCTAATCACATTACTTGAATTAGTGCCGCCGATACTAAAATGAGGGTTAATTTCAATACCAACGGCACTTGTCCAAATACAAAATTATCGACAGCAAAAATTTGCTAACAATAAAATGCCCGAAACCATAATCTGTACTCTGAAAACGGATTTCAATTTAGTCAAGTTTATCGAAATACGTATATTACAGGTCAATTTATTCTAGACGTTTTTACATTTGACCATTCTCCCTTGTAAACTCTCTTAATTCTGAAGGTCATCTAAAGATTTTGTTTTTATAAACGATTGATGGAAGAAGCTGTGAATGCAAAATTTTCGGACTACAGCATTACTGGACCAGATCAGAGTGTAGAAATTATTTTTTGCTTCTTGTAACTATGCATTGTTAATAGTATGTGTAAATCACCCAAAGGCATATGGAAATGATAGAATTGGCTACAAGGACAAGATGAGTCTAATTTATAAATGAAATAATAAACATGGTAAACAGACTATGGACATTCCTTGCACATGGTGCAAAAAATTGGTGTACTAGGTGCCTAATGCAATATTAAAATTAAATTGAAAACTTGGGTTCTTCTCACGTTTCAGTGGGAGAAATCATCCTTGCTTGGAATATTTAATTATCTCGCACATTTACTCATTTTAGAGGAATTCTGGAATTATGTAATAAGTCGAAAGGTCAAAACAGCAGCTGCATTCGTTTTTATAATATTTTTTATTTTAGTTTCTACGACCTAGTCGGCCTTCTGATGATATCCATTTAACCCATTATCATAAACTTTGACCTGCCCGTCCGTGACCTTTAAAGTAGGTCGCACTTCTATGTGCACAACTGAATAGAAATCATGCATACTATTCAAATCCGGAATATTGAAGCGTTTGTCTGAATATTATATCGAAGATAAGAATTATCGGTAAAACATGCGATGCGCGACAAGTGATAGAATCTTAAAAATTCCTCAAGACCTCCGTGTTATTTTCATTCGACCCAAAACTTCTGTTTGGGTATCGCCGGTTCACTTTCTTAAATTTGAACTTTGAACTTTTGAGTTAGGAAGTCTGATTATGGAACACCCAACGTTTCTGATGCCGAAAACAAAACAAATTCAGTGGTTGAAAAAATGGAAACAGTTTTGCTAAATTCAATTAATTAATTTCAGCAGTCGGATTGACTGCGGTGCGGTGGACCTGTATGAATTTAACGTGCCGAGTGGAATTTATTTGCCCATGCTGGAACTACCCAAATCTTGATATATTTTTCCGCATTAGAAATAATTCATTCGGTGATCAAGCGAAGAATCATGTAGATTGAATAAATTGTCTGCTTATTTAAAACTTTTTTGTTAGTAAAAGAGGATGCGATATTTCAGATTATACATGTAAAATGAGGTCACACGACAGGAAAATAAAATTATTCCTGTACCCTGACCGAAGTTGTATTTTTGTTTGAGGATTCCACTGTTTATAGTTTGCAAATTGTTTGCCTTCACTTTTCTTCTGCTCTTGGGTTTTCCATCGGTGGCAGGAAACAAGATTAATGACAGAATTAATTTCTTCTTCGACGGTTTGTAAATTAACCGCGGTTTGTTTGTTCTTGTTACCGTGCGTGTTCAGAAATACATAGACACATGAATACATTGATATGATTATGGTTTGTATTGTATTGCAATATATATTGAGAATTAAGGCACGATAAAGCCAGAACTGCTTAATAATTATTTTCCACCGGAAATGACGGCAGGTATATATATATTCATGTGTCCTGACAACTTGGACATGGGACGTTTTTTGTGCAACTGTGAAGTAATAAATCGTATGTGTTAAATTAGCTGTCATAAAAGTCTAATTACTGAAACACTTCAAATCCTACTCATTTACTGAGCAAATCGTTTATGCGTGACTTCATTGCATCATGCGACCTTTCCATCTTACTCGGATTCTTGAATGTCATGGTCGCATGAACAAACTAAGGTTAAATTCAGCCAGACACGCCCTGTGGTCGATGTGATGTTTGCTCTATTCACATGCAAAATTCGAATAGAAAAGGTTGTTCCTCGGTCTCAGGGCCGAGATAATTTAAAAAAAAAATTAAACCTTTCTGA
Organism: Protaphorura glebata; assembly: GCA_034694305.1. Classification (NCBI taxonomy): domain Eukaryota; kingdom Metazoa; phylum Arthropoda; class Collembola; order Poduromorpha; family Onychiuridae; genus Protaphorura; species Protaphorura glebata. Next base: position 4,718 of record JAQFYE010002828.1, read on the forward strand.
AATACATGTCGGAAAGAATTACTTAAATGAATAACAACATTAATTACCACATTTCGGCACTTTAATACATTAAATCTCTGGCAAAAGCAAATAAGTCTGCGGTAGAGAAGACATACATTTGTTTCAAGTACAGGTGCATTACTGCAGACACACAATAATAGTAACAATTTCGCAGATGAAATAAGTTCAGTAAACAATAGCAAAAATAAAGAGAACAAATAAAACGATAGAACTATTAAATTCAAATATCATATGTAAATGCAGATAATTGGCACAATTCGGCAAAACTGTAAGCTAATATTAGAGATATAGTCACAGGGGTTTAAGTTTAAATGCACTTGTGTGGACAATATCTTGACGGCGCTGGCTGCCTGTGCTGTCTTCTCAAACTCGACGGGCGAGTATAAATTTAAACAAACATTTTGCCAAAAAATAGTGCTGACAAGAAAATCGCAATGTGGGCAAATGTAGGGACAATTCGTCCGGCTGGATTACATTTGTCAGATGAACAAATGCAAACAACTCCATTATCTAGTTTCTGATCTCTTCCTTTCAATTGGAATTTAAAGTCTTTAATTTCGGAAGATTTCTTGCAAGCGTCTTTTGAATCCAGGATTTTAGCCCAATTTCCGTCCGCACAACTTCTCATCGCCGTATCTTTTCCGTCCACTTGACCAAAAATTTTCATGCAGTGTGGTTGAGTACTTGGACAACTGCGCGCTTCACCCTTTTCAATAGTAGAATCACATGAATCTTCTCCATAGCTCACGCATTGGTAACACTTTGTATCTGGAAAATTAATTATTCACCAAACTATTACTGATCTGCAATATTTTTTTAAAACATTGATTTCAAAATCTACTATTAAAATAATATGCCTCGCTAATTGAAGACACTGATTTTGGTTTCTAGGCAATGCCGTTACAAAATATAGATTTACAATTCTTACTAGTCAACAAAACCTTTCATCCTACTCATTATCTGGGAGAGTTAACCTGAGATATACATTATTATATACGTATATTTTGAACGGAATCTTATAAATGTTCTAGGAAGCTATTCCGATTTAGAATTTGATGTGCGTACCCTCACTGACTACCGCTTAAGTAAAAATCTATATAAAACTAAGTATTTTTGAACGGCTTAATGATAAAACACTTTAAAAATATTTTCTTTCGAAAAATCCACGCATACTATCTTTCTTACTTATATTTTTATGAGCCATTGTTCGACAGGTTTGGAAGAAATTGATTTTCACTGCAAGATGATATACCATCGGGCATGAAGATCAGCTTCTTCGAAATCGGTCGCACAATATCTCTAAAATCCATTAAAGTACAGCAAGACAGATAGGATCGATTTGTGTTAAAAAAAAATTACTTTGAGCGTGATTTGGTTGATAATTCGTTCATAAGTCGCAATTTCAGAGTGATAATTAATTAAAACCCCGTCAGCACCGTTACGCATATCGGCAATGGCCCACCCTGTACATTCAATATGACAGGGTAGACCATTGCCGATATTACCAATATGACAGGACAGGGACGACTAAAAAATTGCTATCAGATGTAAATTTATAAAAATAACAAATTTTTGAAATACCGATTCTAAAATATTCGGAATTCAATGTTAGTCAAGTGCACTAAGCACAAGTCTGTAAATCTGAAATTAACTCTCACATTGTTCTTACGAGACAAACTCAGAAATTCCATGAATGAAATGCATGCCCTATTTTACTATCTAACTGTAATATGTACGATTATTGTACTATGTTTGATTATTAATTGTTGTTTACCGGAAGCAGATGCAAGGCACGAACTCAACACTAGGCAGAGGGCCAACAATTTAACACTTAAAATCTTATGACTCATATTACCCTTATTATTGCTTTCTTCTTTTGCGTGGGAATTGTAAATAAAAATTAATTCTTAGATGTGCAATGTTGATACGCACTCAACTCAGATAGCATTGAATGAATGAGACCTTCTTCCTCACAGTGAATCCTATATTAGCGTCACGTTCTGCGACCTACTATTTCGCATGACTTTGACAAATACACATAGGTAGGTGTGCAACCCCGATTTTTCGGAATAGTCTTAGCCTACATATTTCCTCCGTATGTGCGACATGGACATATACTAACTTCGTCTTTGAACACAAATACCATATTATGTTTACACTAGGAATCCTTTTCATCCGAGAAAAACTGTAACAAATCTTGTCTGGTACGAATTTTCAGATTTCTTCACCGCCAAGGTGTCTTGTAGAAAAAGTAAGTATTTTCTACATTTTCGAGCATAGCCCAAAATGCTTCAGATTTTGAAGAAAAGAAACAGCACTATTTGCAGTTTTCAATACAAATCTACAATTGCTAGAAAAATTTAAATTTAAACCTTAATTAATTGATTTTAATTTAGTAAATGATGATAACAGAAATTAATTTGAAAGGATCACGTCATTACACGCGAGCACTGTCCCTTGTTAATCTCCTCTTATTTTCCTTCTAAATGTGAAGGTCATTAGAAGACTTTATATTTAGAAAAAATCAATGACTAGCTACCAGAGGAAATTTTCACACTTTGGAGCAGAGGAATCTCCAGAGACTAACTCTTGTTTCTTGTTACACTGAAGATTTGTGTATTAGATTGGTATGTCAATAGCGGATAAGTGGGGATAATTGAATTAGCTAAAGGACAAGAGTCTAAATGAAATAATAAATAATGATTCATGTAAAAAAGATGATGATGGAAATTTTGTGTACATCATATCAGCCACAATGTTATGAATATTCATTAATGCCTTAATTACGCTCGTTCTTCCCACGTTTCAAATTGGAAAACCTGACAATCGCATATATGTAATTACTACGCATTTTTCACGTTGTAAGAAATATAGGTTTATATAATATACTTTGAAAGAGCAGCTGCATCCATTTTTTTTATTATAATTTTGTAATCTCGTTTTTCTGCATCTCCGTACCAGTTTCTGATCGATAAGTTTAAACCTTAACCTTGACCGCTAAAGCAGGTTAGTTTTAGATAGGCAAGAATTTTTACATTATGAGATCTAGCACTTAGTCATTACTAATTTTGTATTAAATTGAGTAATGCCAAACATAAATCGTAGAATTCCCATTAATTGTTGAACTAGGTGGTCCAATACTGAAAATGTCTCCATAATATTGCTTAGGAGTGGACGGTGATGTCTACTCTTCATCTCTTGCGCTACACCATAAATTATGCAACTCCAGAGTCTTAACTGCGCTGAAAACTTTTGAGTTCCATTCTTTTAGAGTTTTTTTTTATGGTTGTTGACAATTTCATTTGCAACTGCGACGGAAGTTATATGACAATTGGGTTTGCCTGTAAATCCTTGTGTATTGTGACGAAATGATAAGTCCTCTACCCATTTTAAGTTAGTTAAGCATTTTCCTGTAGTTGCATTTATATTTGTTTCATTCTTCCGGTCGGAATTGCCCGGACCAGCTGATAAGTCAATGGGAACTCCGTAGTATTCGGTGGGCAATGTTTGCAATGAATTTAATTTAATAAAACATCGTTAGATCCGTGTACCTAATGGGCAGTGTGAATTCCACAGATATTTTAATTCAAGGAAGCCCAGAATCTGAAAGTAATTTCCAGGTACAATCAGTTTCCTCAAAATTACTGTATGCCCCCTGTCATCGCATCATCGCAGTTTAAAAATAAAATTCTTATTAAGTAAGATGTCAACTCTTTATGAAAACATAATTGGAATATACGAGTAATAACGTAACTCGTAAGCTCCTCCAGATATCACAGGTAGTGAAATTGGTTTCGTGGATTATTGTAATGCACCTCGGACAGGCAAATTATCCGTGGAATCTCAACTATAGTTGTAAATCTTTATTACTGACCTATGAACTGTTTTTGTTTATTTGAATTTCAGAAATAAAATTTAGTCGGCGGACGATAATGAAACTCAATGTGTATCGATTGAGTGATTCCTTTATGTCTGGAATTCGTTCGTGAATAGAAAGAAACAACTTGATAGTAACTGTGTGAATTGATTGAGGTTCAAACTATAATTTCTCCACTTGGGGTAAAACGCTTGTATTTTTGTTATCTAATGGGGGTTTGTGAGTGAGTAGGAATTTATTTGCATTTTCTGATTTCTATATATTCATATAATGGCAAGCACATCAAGGAACAAAATTAATAATGAAATTAATGTCACTTTAGTGTCAATCCGCCCAAAATCCCTTCTCTTGCATGTCATGCCATAGTGTGGTGTCCATTTTATGTGCATGTGTAAACCCATACTTGCGTCTACCTTTTGTGTTTAGTCGGGATTGCTTTGATGGAAGGCTGGAATAATTTAAGAATGATTCCCCATGTCATTCTAATTGAAAGGATTTTGACTTTACACACTACGATAGTATGTTGAATTAACAAATGTAATTGACCTTAGCTGGAAGGTCAATTTAATTAGGAGAGGAAGAGTTCCCGAATTTTATTTTATTTTAATACCGTGAATTGAATCTCCAGACGCGTTTCATTCGAACGAAAACTACGAATGCCAGAAAACGAAAGATAAAAATTTCGAGAGGTAACCAGATATCAAAAACTGTAAACACGAATTTAAGCCAGAGAATATTAGGGTACATATTCTCGTTCGGAAGAACGAACAATGTTGTTAGTATCAGTAATGAAAACAGGGCTATTGTATATTTTAACGGTAGGATTTGCATGTGCATAAAATGTTATTTCTAGTAAGCTTCTGCTTTTTGCATTCTTCACATGAAGCTTCAGCCTTGAGCTTTCACTTTTTATTTGCTTCAGTTGAGAAAACTGCCATTCATGTCAACACGAACGAACTACACCCGCAAAAGCATCCTATTCATGTGTGTACTAAACCAAATTTAATTCGTGTCAACTAAAAAGTATATATGTTTTGTAAAAATGATAATCTATTAGAGGTGCCTATAATCTATTAAATTTATGTTAAAGCCAACATTACCTTCTATATAAGGTGATGCACCACTAATTCAATGCGACAACCTGAAGAGTCGAACCGTCTTCCTAGCGAGTTATTGATAGTGGAGTCGTTTAAATTAATTTTGAATTAATGTTAATCTTACTTATTATACATATTAGCGTCTTATTCGTAGAGAAAACAAAGTCAATTTTGCTAAAAATAAGCTCGGTGATCGAGGAGTAATATGAGTTTTCGATACCTCTACTAGTGAACGATTTAATTTAATTTATTAAGGGTGCGCTATAATCAAATCTTAAGTACAAAATAATAATTATTCGTGTTTAGTCAGTGGTCGCGCAGTGGTACAGTCGAGCCCTTACTGCGGTGGACCACGGTGGACCACAATCGCCGAACCATAGATCGGACAAAATTTAATAAAATTGAGTATACAGAAAACGTATTTCAAAATAAAAACAAATTGAAATAAAAAACAAATGAATTTACTTATTTTCTTTTAAAGAATTTTAGTTCATTTTGCGGAAATTAAATCATTATACATTTTTGAAAGGTTTTACATTGTAACTTCTCCTGAGCACCGCCATTCGTGTCCTGCACGTTTAGAGTCCATTCTGCTTTAATTTTATGTGTCGACTTATTTTCTATTACTAGGTAGTTTTGGTAAACCGGATAAATTATTGCGAAGCCTCGTTGAGGAATTAAATAAACTGAAGGATACGAGGTGTTAGAGAATTGAGCGTTTCAATTTTTGAAAATCAAGAATTGAAAAAAATATCGGCAGACGCAGATCCCAGTAAAATTGGGCTATGAGAATAGTGTTTTCTCGTGTCAGGAGACTTCCAAAAATTGAATTGACAATATTTTTGTCATGAAAAGAAACTAACCAAACAATTTCTTATTCTCTTTGTATTGATTTTTTCTGTGAATTCAGAGTTTCTTATTATCCTGAAATTTTGAAGGTTTAAAGTCAGTGTAAACTGGCACCGGAATTTAGCAATGCTGAAACTCCTACTCAATCTTCTTGAAATTTCTTATGCTGGCACCCAATGATCCCAAACTGGCCGAATCTAACGGTTCGCCGTACAAATAATTTATTCTAAGACATGACAAAAATTACTTCTTACGAGAAAACGGGTATTGATTTTTCAAATTTCGGCCAATTTCTTCCTGCTTGGGCAAAATCAGTAGGAAGATTCTTGTAGGACTTCAATTCAGAGGCAGTGGGACAAAAGTAAACATTCTAAGGTCATAACGACGAAGGATATCCGGTTCAAGATATGGTTATAGGATGTCTCGAAATAATTTTGTACCAGCGAGTGAGAAAATCCTGTTTTTGTTTAAATATTTTAATTACTTTGTTCGCATTGGAGGGAGTCGGATCACATCATTCACATCAATATTTCTTCAATTTTGACGTAATTATTGGAATTATTTTGATTATATTTTAGGAAAATAAACAGTCGCGGATGGGTCTGTGGTAATGGAGATTGGCAAAGAGTGTGGAGATTTTGGTTTCATATTTCATAGAAGGTTGATTTTAGTATTAAAATCGGCATCAATTTATATAACAATAACGTTTTTCTACCTGGCAAAAATAGTGCCAGTTGAATTTTCGTATCGTGACTGCTCTCCGATGAAAAATAGGAAGGTATCTGTCAATTTATACTATATAAGTGGACATTTGTATTTTAATTCCAGTGGACTCTAAGCTCGCGAATGGCAGTGCGAATATCCCATAGTCAGGCCACGAGAAGGGAAAATAAAAAGTAAAAAGTAATTTATCACTTTACAAAGTAATACTGTAACAAATATTTATTTTTATTTCAATTTCCCAAATAAACTATTTTTTTTAAAGAAAACAGACTAATTAATTTTATTTTCTCTTCATTTGTTTTTTTATTTTGAAATACTTTTAATTTCGATCACTTTTATTTAATTTTCTTATTTTTATTTTAATATTTTGTGTACCGGCAAATGTATTGATTTAATAGCAGATATTTTTAGCAACTAGGATATTTGAGCTGAAAATACAATCCAGACTTTACCACTGTGGCGTGACCACACGAAGCATTTTTTTGGTGTCCTTACGGTTTTGTGGTTTTAGAATAGATTGGCAGATGTCAAACAAACAGTGCCGGAATTCCTGTTATTACTCTGAAGCGTCCTACTTTTATGAACCCATTGGTCCTCCTTCTAAGATTTGGCACAAATTCAACTAGATACTAATACTGTAGTAACATTTTCTTAATATTTTTGGCATTCCGGGTGCACCTGCTACTTTCAATTCCTCATTATAGATGTTTACTCCTTGGAGAATATGTGGTTAGTTTCTCCTATGTGGAATGCCACATACAATTTTGACGAGAATTTAATTTAAACGAGCAAATTCAATCCGTTACCAGGAATTTTAATGAAAAATTAAAATTATGCTACGAATTTTTACTTAATTTTTTAGATCCCTGGGCGTTTAAACTCACAATATTTGTAACCAGTTTAAGTTACTCAACGAAATGTATTGTATCTATTTAAATTATGACCTACTGACCTAGTACTAAGGAAATAAGATGTACTAGATATTATTGGTTTCTGACTAGGAATTTTACTGAGATTTTGACCTTGACTCCAAATAAAGTCAGTAATTGTTTAAAAAACCCAAAACTGATGATGACCTCTTAAAGACAACAACGCAGAAACGAAACGAAGTTTCTCTTTCATTGGCTCATTCTCACGAGTAACAAAACAATTACTGGCACAGATTGGATTGAAGGTCAAGGTCACTGAGTTAGAGTGAAGCCTTCTTGTCCTTATCCCTTATCAAGGGTCTATCTGCTATTTTATAATCTTCTTCTTATTTATTTGGTACTTTCCCGAGTTGACAGATCAATGGTCATTTTTAGTTACCTTGAACTAGTGAACTGTGGCCGAGAGAATAAAAGGACGAGGCAATGGCGAGTCTAAGGTTATAACATTGTGTGATACTTTGGAGAGATTCTACTCAACATCAGTTTTCACTTTGTTAATACAATTTTAGAATCAAATTGACATTTTTCTAGAGTGGTCAAAATTGTAACTAAATTGAAGTTTTGAAACCATGTCTGCCACGATATTGTCATTACTTTCTGTTCTTTGTGTGATAATTGCTCTCAGAAGTGTGTATGCGGGAGTCTCAATTCCTGAGGTATACAAGAAACCTTATAATTTTAATATAATGCACGTAAGAATGCAACAATCATATAAATATAAATCAAAAATTATCCCAATTGCCAAATCGGTTTTGCGTTTTAAATTAGAAACGAATTATTATTTCACATTATTGTAAATTCATATTTTATTTCAAAATTTTGGAAAAATATTCCGATCCCTTCAATTTATTCCGTCTTGCCGAGAGACTAATTCGAAGTCCCTGAGAGACGCTCGTATGTCCGACTAAAAGATGTGACCATTCACCTTGTCTTAACTAAAAACCAATTTTTTCTAAATAATTTTTGAGAATTGATTATCCGCATCATATATTTTTAAAATGTCAAAGGTAGTAAATAAGCTTACAACAGCTTCTTTACAGCTTAAAAAATTAGTTTTCACTTCAAACCTTTTTCCATGATTCCTTAGTGCAAAACCCCACCAGAAAACTATTTATATTTTTAATGCATGAAACTCTTTGGTCAAGTAATTCGAATGTACAATCGGCTGAGAAAGAGAAATACACTTTGGTGACTTGTAGCAAATTAAGTCGTTTCAAAGTAGTTTAGTTTTAATACTGGTATTGATTCGCGTTCGACGTGATGAAATCGTCCAAGAATTATTCTAGTCTTAAGTCTGTTCAAATTCTTGTAGCATTAGGTGTTGTATTAGAGCGCGGTCTAAATTGGTTTAGCCCAGAGGTGGTAAGGTCGGAAAATTCTGCTAATACAATTTCTCGTTTACAGACAAGACCTGAGCGGCAGTCGGAAGTGTTCTTAGACCCAATCTTGGATCCTCATCCTCAATACGTTCCTGAATACGGGCTTGGGCCTACACTCGGTTCTTTCGATGAGTTTAAACTTCACATGACCCCAACGGTGACCGCACTTGACCTTCCAGTAAATCTTAAAGCGTACGCCTTGGATGAATTTATGTACGCTCATTTCCCTCCGATGTCAGAAAATTCACAATTTGTCTGTGATACGTTGACACTATTATGTTCATACTATAATGTTTAATGTGGAATTTTGTGAATTTTGAGTTCAGTTAGTTCAGTATAGTAAAATCCTTGAAAGCATAGAGTTTGATTGAGTCGACCGTTTTGAAAAGTTTCTTTTTCCACAAGCTCATTAAACTTTCTCGTGCAGAATTTTTAATTGAAGGAGTTAGTACGGGTTTGGTTTTTGAAGAATCATTTTAATAATTAGACTAAACGTCCGGTGTTTCCCGGAACTGAACTTACGTGAAATGCTTTATCACAGACCGCGTATTATCTTCACAAACTTTCCGCGATTTCCAATAAAATTCTTTACAGAACATGTCGGACTAGTGTCATACATTTGTACTTGTTGAGTGGACTGGACAATTAGTCGACCTACGTTTTTGCAAGCAGACACTGTTAGTCATTGGTTTACAATGCGGCGATAACCTAGAACCCTATAAATTAGAAGGGTCTTGAAATACCGGAATAACAGGTTCTCAGTGTTCTCACTGCGTTGGGGTTTCGAACTCTCTTGCTGGTATAGTGTGAAGCACTGGCTTCAGTTCGCACTACTATTAATTCTACGACTCGGGTGGGCTTCCTTAGGCTTAATAGATAGTGATGCCCTGAAACAAATCGAAATTAATGAGGAAATTGTTCAAGTAAGACAATCACGATTGAATGCTTCAAAGAAAATTAAATGAAACATCGCTCACGATTATACTAGAAAATCACGATAATTGAATAGTTGGTATAATTTCTGACCAATAATTTGTGTATTATACCTAGACATCTTTGCTTACGAAAGAAAAGCAAAATGAGATACATAAATTAGTAATTTGACTCATGCCATGATAATCTTCACCCGGTCCATCCTTGTCGACTAGCCTTAGTGGCATAAGTCCGAGGAGCATAAACACCAGGAATTCTACGAAGACAGAAACGACTGAAATGAATTCGGCACACTTTATTCGATATTGTTGGATGATCAAAAATTTTATCGAATATTATTCTCACCTAGAATTTCCATTTCTTTCTTGAATTGATCGAACATTCCAGATTGGATTTCCTGCGGTCCAGCGCTGGAGCCTACTGCCTCTGTATATGATTATTAAAGCCGTGAAATCCTGATTTATGAATGAAATGATCCTGGGTAGTCAATCGAATTCTTTTGAAAATAAATATCGTCGACTACGGAGGTCTTTTCGATTTTATTGGACATTTTGATTCAGCTATCGAATTGTTTTCACGGGACACACTGTTTGCCCCAGTGAGATATTTGTTTTCCTTTACAAACCGAGTAACATATAGAACGGAATCCAGAGGTCAAAACATATCTTGCGATTGTTGTTATATTTATGTTAAATGCGTCGCTGATCTCGGTAAAATTAAAATCCCGTTTAGTCACTTCTTCATTTTAGTAAATCCCAGAATTAGTCAATCGCTTGAGCCGGGCAGTCACTCTTAATCCGATTTCTCAACATTTTGGGAAAACCATTAAATACGAATAATAATTTGCCCCGTTAAATATGGAAGTGATCATTTATAACTTAACTGCAAGCGGGTAGAGGTGAATGGGATTCCCTTAGTTTTATCGAACGACCAACTATTCGCCCTGTCAAAATTGTGAGACAATTCCATCGCCGGTGATATATGACAATAAAGAAATGGTTGATGCTCGGGAATGCACCGAGGAAAAAAAATAGTTTTTCCATCTCAGATTCTGTAAAACCCAGCTAATAATTTATCCTATTTATAAAACAAGAAACAACACATTGTCATCGGTATTTCCAGAATTCTGCACCTATTTTGGTATTTGAGTCTGACTTAGCACCCAGTATAGCATTAGACTCTATTTGGGAAAGCCATTTTCAACCCGCGTTAGCAAACCACTTGAGGTTGGGATTAAGAGAAAAGCGAATTTGTTCAATGTACGAATGACTCGTAATCTCTTTGCTTATCTTTCTCCCGTACCTACCTGTACATAACCAATTAAATCGTTCATGGTATAAAAGCTTGAGCCAAACGATTCCAATTTATACAATAACCTTCCTTCCAATCCGACTTTCGAATTAATAAAATCCCTCCGACTCACTAAGACAAGCCATGAACAAGTTCACAGTTCCCTTGGCTCTTTGCCTTACAGCAATGGCGGTCTTTGCCGTAGCGGCTCCTTCGACCGGTAAAGTAACACTGGGACTTCAAAAGACCCTCCAAACTAAAGACAGGGTGAACATTTTAGTGTCCGTGCGAGAGGGTACCACTCCAACCCTTAACCAATTGGCTCTCCAGCGATTTTCCAACCGAGGTGATCAGGCAACTGCCGTGTACAACGCCCTCAATGCCCAAGCTGCCGAGAGTCAAAGATCCGTACTCGAAATGCTGACCTCCGCCCGATTTCTCACAACCAAGGTCCAAAGCTTCTGGATTACAAATCAAGTGTACGTTCAAGGGGCTGACCAATCCACCGTTAACGCACTGGCTGCAATGGATGAAGTTTCCAAAATTGATGAAGATGGGAAGGTTTACCTGGAAGATTCAGTCACTGCTGAGGAAACGGTTGGAACATTGGCAGAATGGGGAATCAACAAGATTCAGGCCCAGGAAGCCTGGGAAATTGTTGGAAATGGAAACGGTGCTGTTGTTGGTGTAATTGACACTGGCGCCCGATACACTCATGAGGCTATTCGAGACAGCTACCGGGGCGGACAATATTCATGGTACGATCCGGTAGGACGAACTCAAAATCCTGGCGATGGTAACGGCCATGGAACTCATTGCACTGGGACTGTCGCTGGAACGTAAGTAGAAACGGGCCAAACTAATTAAATATTCACACGTTTCTAAGATCTAAACTTATATGTGCAGGAATGGGATTGGAGTCGCACCTGGAGCGAAATGGATCTCTTGCAAGGGACTTCAGGATGATGGTTTTGGTAGTTTCTCTGATATCATTGCATGCGCCCAATTCATGGCCTGTCCACATACTTACAACGGTCAAGCCCCTAACTGCTCCTTAGCCCCACACGTAGTCAGCAA
>JAQFYE010002829.1:0-16885 GCA_034694305.1 Protaphorura glebata
GGCCGGTCGCCTTAAATAACAATTTCTCTAGATTCTCTATTTATGCAAAATTTTATTTTGCACGGGTTCGCTAGTTAAAGTATAATTTGGGTCTTCCAGAACTGTTGTCTTCGATTCTGTCACAACTTGAAGTGTGAAATTATGATATGAACGAATTTCATCCAATAACTTGTATAATATCAGTCCTTGCTGAGAAATTCCGTAATACTCGGACAACCTCGTCATCTGTAAAAAGTTCTCGAGCAGTTCATTAGTGAATTCATCACTCTCGTCGAGGACGCCGACGTCCCAAGTGTTAAAATTTCTTCCACTTTCTTCGATTTGAAGCGAAAACTCGTTTATTGTTCTTGGAATTTTATTCAATGGTTTGGGACACCAGAATTTCGGTCGACAGTGTCCAATGACCACAGAAATAGAAAAACGTATCACTCCACTCGCACTAGTTGTTCTTGTGCTTCTGGAACTTTGTACTCAAATATTATGACATTCGAAAATCCACGAGAGGGTGCAATTTTGCAAAGAAATTCAACGGTACCACGTGAATCAGAAAGTCAAATTGGTTGCCAGCTTTGAAATAGCCACCAGGGTTTCCACGGATCGGGAAATTTGGTGCAGGTCGTTTGTGGTAATCAGAACCGGAAATTAGAAGGTAAATCCGGCAAACATCTCTATAATGCTCCCATCTTGAACTTGTCGCCAAGAAATCGGCCTTCACAAAAATTGCGGGTATATTCATCTTGTACATTGTTTCCAAAATACTGTAGTCCATTGGAGTATTTTCAGATGAAATCAGAGTTATTCTACAATGTGTAAATGGTTCAAAAACAGTGCGAATGGAGAATTGTATTTGATGGTCAGAAATACAATCCGCAACGCTCATTAGTGTAATCACAAAAAAGAAACGATTGAATATCATGATGAATGAATATTTTTGAGTCTGTTCATATATATTCACAATTAGGTTCATTGATTGTTATATATTTCGAACTCAAAGTGAAACTTTGAAGAGAATGGAAAATCTCTACGCGCAAAATCGATAATAACATACTACCAAAAACACAACACTGGAGGGATATTTATGCAGTGGATATTTACTTTCATGCCATTCGTTAAAGACCAGTTCCTGTGTCCTGGACTTACCTAGCGCATATTTTATAAGAAAATCTTAACAATGATTACTCACGACGCTGAAAAAACTGACTAACCGGAACCACACTTTTTCCTTAATAAAGAGCCGTCTGTTTGCGAACTGTCTCTTAATTGTTTTTTTGGAATAGAGTGGCCATGAATGCGAGCACTAAAATATTGACAATATTGTTAAAAGTGTGAATCACCATGTATTCGTAACCCTGATGCGGCTTAATCGATTATTAGAACTCTTCGGAGCTTTCTAAAATAATTCATCGCGTAAAACCGAGCGAGGAAACTGAAATAGAAATATTTATTTTACCGACTCAGATATATCCTTGTAAGTTTCGTAGCTCCGGTTCCTAGCGCTGTTCCAGTTGCATGAGGTTATAAATTTCACTAAAATTTGGATATTTTGTAGGCATGTAAGCTTAGAAACCCTGTAAAACCGAATAATGATGACATTGGTAACTACAATTTTATGCACTTGTTAGTTATAATGTACATAGCATAATATAGTAAAACGTTGAGATAAACATATGCTTATCCCGTAGTGCTTTCCTGGAAGTGGTATTCCTGGCAGTCAGGAAATTTCCATTAGGTATGTAAGTCCCTATCGCGACGAAATGTATCTCTAAATTTGACTAAAAATAATCGTCATTTGACGTGTCTGTGCTTCTGACGCACATTTCGGTTTTTTCGAAATTTGATAAACACCAAAGGGTCCCCTATTTGTTCTCAATATTTTAGCATGGTAAATGGCATATTGTTTAGAGCAAAAACTGATCCCGGGATTTTTTTTTCTTTTCAAAAAACTGTTAACTGTCAAGAATTGGTCACTGTGAGTTGTGTAAACACATTTGTTTGAGGTTTGGATCAGATTTGGGCACGGAAATAAATTCATTTTATGAAAATCGACTTTTAACCTCGTTATACTTCTTTAAAATGCAAAGGCTAGTTGTTAGTCTTTCTGGCAAACAGATCTTTGATTACCTCTGAAAGTGAGGGTCACGAATTTAAAATTAGAATATAATGCCTTCCCGACCTCATGAGGTCACTCAAGTATTATAAGTCAGGCAGTGGTGTCGGTGTCCTGAAGCATGACTGCATTTCATCTGGTTACCTTGTATCGCAATGGAAACTCTCTTGAATACCAGAATATACGAGTGATATTTCTGTTCACAAATTACTGCTCGAACGCAATTAATTTGAGATTCCAGTTAGTTAGTTAATTTCTTTTATTACGGTCAAGAATATCAGCTTCGCAGCTGTCAACATTCAGATCAAGCTTAAGCCAAGAAGAAGGATACAGAGAAATTATGATACGACATGAAATTATGTATTAGTACAATAAAAAGATCAGACACGCGGTTGAACTAGGCTTGTGCCAGATATAATAATTAGATCCGACTAAACCTCTTACGGATAAACAGTTACCACCGTCGTCAAAAAGAGGATTTCTTCTGTGGATAAAAATTTATCTTCATCGTTTGAAATTGTCTACCAATTCGCCAATTTGCAAAGAAATAGGTTATAGGGTGTTCCCAATCGTATAACATATGCTTGCTGTTGACCATTGACCACTCGATAGGTAGGATTGTAAGATTTTACAACACACTGAGGTCAATGAACCAAAGTATTACCAACAACTTGTTACTTTCGTGATGTCAGACCCCAATATTTTTAGACAGATACTAATATCCTAGATCTTAGTATCTTACTAGAAGTCGAAATACTGACTGATTTTCCGAATAACGGAAAGGAAATTCAAAACACATGAAATCGGTAGTTCGAAAAAGTAGATTCGAACCTATTCTCTTTTTAAAATTAATCCGGTTTTCTCCATTTGTCAGTATCTTACCCAGTTCTCGATGACATTTTTTGGGCACCGCTACACGATTCGGATTTTGAAGCGCAGGGCATTAGAGATAAATAATATCTACTATCAAGGGTACCGTCAATAGAAAAAATGAATACTAAATAACAATGCTGGAAAATAGTTAAGCTCAGATTCTTGACAATGAGCATTTAATGCATGAAGTATTATTAAGATTTCTGGATAATTGGGAGCCTATTTGAAGCACAACGTAAGTACGTAACCCTACTAGTACTTCAAAATGGAGTTTCTAAGAAATCTGTGAGATATGCATTTTTGTTTACGAAATGAATAACGTAGCGCATTTGTGAATGTCCGAGTGTCAATGGGCGTCAGTCAGGAAATCTGAAATGAGAATATATAAATTTTTATTTCATAAGATTAAATGTGTCCGTGTTGCTTCAATGGAGAGCTGTACTCTATGAACTGGACTGCACATAAATACTGTATAATTGTTTATGTGACCTTACGTTTATTGTTTTATTTGTGAAGGAAATAAAATTCTTAATTTCAGAAAAAAAAAAAAAAAAATACTGACAGGAAATGTATATCTCGCTTCTGTTTGTGGTTTCTGTCTGTAATAGAAACAATAAATTCAATTCACTCAATAACACAAAATCTTATAGATAAACCGTATTTCGTTCAATTCTTCATACAATTATGTACAAAATGTGCCTGTTTTCTCCATAAGCTGGACTGTTGTGCGGAAGAGTTATGAACAATCGTGTACACCACTAGACGCTGTAAATTTTGATTTGTAATCAGAATTTTGAATTATTCTGTCACTCGCCGGAAATTGGTTGGATTTTGCAAAAACTTTCTCCAAGTTCGAATCGATTTTCGGCGCAATAATCTTATGTAGTAATGTAATGTAAATAAGGCGAAACGGCGCAATAATAATTATTATTATTATTGCGCCGTTTGTCACTACGTTTATCACTACTGTATTTAAATCAATTTCAAAATACTATCTTCGTAAAGGGACACTGCACAGTCCTTGCGGCAGAACGAAGGGGTTTGGAGTTGACTGTATTTATCATGATTATCCCCCAAGCTCGTGAACAACTTCTGTGAAAGTCCTACCCTATCCCGTAAAGTCTAACAGTCTGGTCCCCAGATATCCATAGACTAAATGAACTTCTCGGACGCCATACAAATTCGTGATGCAATCAAGGCTATTCAGCCCAAGTATTTCTAGCAGTCAAACGAAGGAATTAGTTGTTCTTGGGGTCAAGGGTTGCAAACTATCGAAAATACAGCCAGTCCATCAGCCTAGAAGCATTATACAGTGTTCTTTCGATTTTACATTTGAACGCGATTTCTGAAATTTTCATTCGGTTTGGCAATGTAAATTTATTTTGAGAAAAGCAACGCTCACTTCAATTGTCAATTACAGTAGACGAATGAAATATGGTCAACCAGAGTACTTTTAAGCCTTGAGCGAATTCATGGATTTTTTATATATACGTTCTTCTATCTACAACAAAAAGTCCTCCATTCAGAAATATGGGTACATATTATATCTATGTAAGACGTATAAGATATTTAGAAATGTGGTAACATACATATATCTTTAAATGGTGAATGTACTACAAACTCGCTGATTTAAATCGATCAAAGTACGATTAGCGCGCATACTTCTTCATGTAAAATATTGAGATACGAAGCAATTTCTCATTGAGTTGGTTCTTCAAATCCAATGATTTCGAGTAATTATTATGTATGGGTAAGGTGAGTAATCTTAGTGCACACTATAGTAGTTCTCATAAACTCTGTACATCGTCGAGTTATCGACGTATTTTTATTTTCAAATATTTGTGTGCTATTTACTCCCCGTATAGGACCATTATTTCTCACATGGCCATATTCTGACCATTCTACGAAACTAAGTATGGCGAATTACAATTTACCTGACTAGGTTGTATGACTTTTAAAGAGGAACTATTAAGAATTTTATGGGTGTTCAACTGCGCATCATATTTTCCATCACAGAAATAAACTGTGATTTCTTGGCTTAGATATGTTCAAACGTGCGCGTATTTTTTGTTGCGAATGGGTTGACTAAACTTCCATTTGGCTTGTAGAGGTCCCCGTCCGCAGTCGTACGTTGGAAGAAACTTCATTGGAGAAAGTCATCGCTAATGCAGTAACATCATGCATTGTCTGCCCGAAGGATCAAACTCTTACTATATGCAGACCACAAAGCTGCCTCAATCAACAAAACGTTCACAGTGACGGTATTTTTGTAATAACTCAATTATAGTCATTTCCGGTATACGGTTATGTTAAAAAATTAAAGGTTTTAATCGTTGTGTTCTACGGCTACTCGTAATGCAGGGCACCAGACAAATAAAATTCTTTTTGTATTGATAAGTCATTATCAATACAACAGGTACTTGGATCTGCATTACTGCAAGTGGGCTGAAGGTTAACTTTTACTGTTCGATGTGTAGTCATTTTGAGTCATGTATAGTGATTTAAATATTTGTAATCAAAAATATAAATTAAGTAATCTGCAGTCAGCCATGACGATATGAATTATAGATATTACAAGTGAGATGTCCATCAGGGCAAAGACTAATTCTTTCACGTGGAATTCTTCGATGTCCAAATTGTGATCCTGGTCAAGACTTTTGGTCCGAGATTTTTGGTTGCAAGATATTAATTATTATAATAAATTTTGAATTTTGATTGTCGATATTTCTAATTACCCGAATAAAAAGTACGTCAGCATTCCCAAAAGATGAGTGCCGATTCCGTCAATTGTATGTCGGAGAGGACTTTTTGCGTGGGAGATGTCGAATGATACGCATTCTCACTTTTAAATACAACGCAACGGTATAGGAACATTCACAAAGTGCTCGTAAAGAATTGTAATCATTGTAAGCTTAGTTTTGCTACACAGGCAATTTACGACCGAGAATAAAAGGAGAAGTGCAAATAAATCGTAATTCTATGCCAATCTTACACATTCATAACTCGAACGAACGAATGAATGAATAAGTTAATACTCTGTGGGATTTCCACGTGGAGAATCAAACGTGATTTTTATTATTTGCACAAAGAGTTGACAAGACCTGGTTTATCATGTAGTTGAGCAAATATTATTGACATTTTGGGGTGTGACACCGAACTGCCAATTCTATGTGCGGTCATTGAAATGCAAATCAATGCAATGGAATTGTAACAAAAAATGGGTTCTGAATTTTACTATTATTTTTTAAATGACCGGAAAACTAAACAATCAATATCCAAATGGAAATATCTTCCGAATTCTATACCTTTCGTAATGTTTCTCGATCGTGAGGTCTGAAAATAAAATTATTTCTAGGTTCCTCATTCGTATCGGCTATAAGGTGGCGAGGTTTAAGTACAATATCACCAGAAATATGTTATAATTTCTAACAATATTTTACGTGCAAACAAATCTGTGATAATTTTGCCCGACTTGCAATCTGTCCATCGAGTTTGTTTTAAGTCCATTCGGTATTCTCATAAAATATATAATGTTCTAAAGCCATTTAAGTAGGTTGTGAATTTCATTCTCATAAGCAATGGTCTCAGGTTTAGCGTGATGAGGAATTGACGAAATCTGAATATTCTTCCTTATTTCCCTCCTGTTATCTATCTTGCTTGTTGAGTTTGTTTATGCACTTATAGATATTTCGCATGTATTTTAAAAAAGTTATTAATTATACTAATTAATTAATTCTTTAAATTCTCATGACTTATGATTTAGTATATTTCTTATTCATATGATTATATCAATCCGAGTCGTAATTTCAAGGCCTTGTCGATCGAAGCCGGGTTCTGACTGCCGTTGTATTTTGGAAGGCATTATCTCTCCAAAATATTATTGTACTGAGTACAATGTACTCATTAGTTTAGCATAAATGTCATTAAGTACTTGACTAAAATAGAATGGCAATTACTCAAGTGGAAGGCTCTAGAAATTCTGAAGAGAGGTCCTTAAAATTAGAAAAAAACAGTAAGGCGCAAAATAAGTCTTGTCAATGTTGTCAAGTTTCACGATTCTAAATTACCTACTTTCTCTATCTATTTAAATGGGACAGAAATATACCTCTAGCCGGAATTATAAAATTCAAAGAAAAAATATCGTCCTCGTATCTGCAGGTTAGTAGTGGATGAAGTTAACACAAATGAAGTTAATTATAACGAACTGCTTATTTTCTCATACGACAATTCGTATGAGAATAAGTCGGTAAACAGGGTTCCAAATGTATACTTGCTACATGCTTATCTAAATCTGGATTATCAAAAACACGTAGATCTTAACCTTTCTAAGCAATGAGTGGTTCTCCATATTACCGTATAACACGAATGCGGATCTTATAAAACAGTGTGAAAACCATGATGAACTTTTGGCACGCATTTTGTCTAATTTGTACTATTTATGACGCGAACGAGTCGAACAAAATTACCTATAGGTACTACCTAGATACGAAATAATAGTATTAGATAGAAATTACTATCTTCGAGCTTCTCACGCGCGGCAAGTGCATTAGTGCAGATTCTAGTCACGCACTGGGGCAAACGTTTAGGTTACGAAAAACGCTGTTGGAATACTTGGTATTATTGATTGACATTCAAGGTCAAATATCACTTATAGAGTTGAATGAGCCGTCCATTTGGCTTAGGGAATGTACTTTCTTTGAGGTAGAAAGATCCCAATCTTGAAAGACTCGACAACAAAGAAAAGATATTCTCCTTCATTGGGAACTTTGGAAAATAGTAATTTTTTGGAGAATGGATTGGGGTTGCCTCTGGATGATACTTCTACTATTACATAAGGAAGAATTCGAGCGAAGATCATTCCTTTACAGCAACAAGAATGCATTTTTGTTCGCGCAATCGAACATTCATAATAAAGGAGAGTCAACGAGACACGCTGATACGGATTGATTGATTTTATTACACATTCGGTGATTATCCGCACTAAAACCGCCCTTGCCGGTGAAACTACGACGTAGATGATTCTGAGTGATCAATTTAGTAGTGTTGCGCACAAGGTGGAACATACGCGCCGGAGAAAGTCTGATCTTAATATAAACACAAGGAGAAAGTTGCTTTCTCCGCATTCGCTTTCACTTCTCACAAAAGCCGAGCTTATACTTTCTCCCGTAACGACGCATTACTCATAAATATTTTGAACTCAGAACATTTTTCAATACCTTCAATCATGGCAATCAATTTGCCGATTATTAAAAGAGACCGGGCATTCCAAAGTGACCCATTGTTCAATGATTGTTGGAATTTCAAAGAAAAGGAAAAACCAATTCTATCTCGTACGAACAGTGAGCAACAAAAATTCAGAAAAGCGAGTTTTGATGGGCAAGCAGATGGCAGTCATAATGTGACAATCCCTTGGAAATGGAATAAAATGGGAATGATAAAAGAATTCTTCACCCCGGGACGGCTCCCGCTAATGGAGAGGTCTGAGGAGGTTGACACGTATAAGTGGTTTTACCAGGTTCGTAAGTACAGGGTGTATAATATATTTTTATTAATTGGTTGCTGTCCAGATAAGATTAGAAGTACATAGATTTTGACGTCCTTGATTTTTACCTTTGACCTTGTACCCCTTGTAGTAGGAAAAATTCTCACCAGTGAAAATAACTCTTTAAAGTGACAACACAACTGTACCGGTCCCTTGGGAATCGAACCCTGTAATAACGGCAGACTTAAAAATTGAAAACTTAATTTACTATTTTAATTTACAGGTCTTATTGGATGTGCAAGAATTTGCTCCTGAAGATTTGTCGATTACATTGACAGACCGAACTGTGACGATTAAGGGAAAACATGGAGAGAAAGAAGACGGAATTGGAGTTGGAGTGTCACGTTCCTTCACTCGGAAATTCATTATTCCAGCAGATATTAAAATGGACAACATTGAATGCCATTTATCATCGGACGGAGTTCTTCACATCACCGCTCCAAGAATTTTTGTGGATTTCGATCCAAAAGAAGAGGAAGAAGACATTACTACAAAATATTCTGTACAAGATTATTTCAATGCATTGTCAGCAGGAGGTGGTTCTCCCCGAAATGATGACAGAAATTCGGGGAGTTCGACCTCGGTTGGTCAACATCGTGCTGCTAACAGTAGGCGATTAAGCATGCCGGATACAAACTATCGACATCAGCTTTACAATTCAAGACACTCAATTCATACGTTACCTGATTTTGACATGGTACCTTTCTGGGCAAGGGATAAGCAAGCGATATTAAAGTCACCTTTCGGAATCAAATCCGACAAAAGCAATTTTATGGTAAGGAATTACTTTAGGACCACCCTGGATGTCGTGCTACAAAGCTGTGTTAAATAATTTATTTGACATTTGAATCGATTGCAGGTTGTCGTGGATGTGGGAGAATTTGCTCCTGAAGACTTGAGAGTTTCAACGACTCGTCACTACGTATTGGTGGAAGGAGGTCATGGAGAAAAGAGTGACCAACATGGTTTGATCACGCGGGATTTTTGTCGGAAGTATTGGATGCCGAGCAATGCGAACGGTGAAGAGGCCAAATGTCATTTGAATCAGGCCAGTGGTGTGTTGGTCATCATTGTTCCCAAATCAAAACAAAATATGGCAGCAAAAGCAAATGACGTCCCAGTAGTCCTCGCAATTCTTACAAATGAGTTAGATTGGGAGTAAATCTGACATGCAATATTATTTCATTATTTATGTGTTGTGTGTCCATCAAACTGCAAAATAAAAATCCTATTTCGTCGAAGAAAAATAAGTCTTAGTTATATTTTCTAATAGTTATTTTTAATTCCTATTCATCGTCTGATTTTTTCTATATACAATACGGTATTCGAATGGTAATACTGAACACATGTCCAAAGAAGTGAACCGAGACACATTCACTTTATGAAAGCCGCGAACCTTAGTACTTCTGTCAGGTTGGTCCGATTGAGCTAAATCCTGCAGGTTCGGATTCCTCAAATTCTAGTGACACTATCCGTCCAAACAATTCCAAGATTTCTAACTCCACGACAGACAATTTCGTTCTGCGGTCGTACACTACCTTTTTCCTTACTTTTTCTGAGAGTTGTTCGGATCCTATTCGGAAACAATATAGTGCGAGAGAGAATAACAAAGTGGAATGTTTTTATCTTTCCTTCCACTCTTCAGTGGATAAAACTAACAAAACTCAATAGATCTTTTCCATATTATCATATTTCCTTTAACTCGTGGATGGAACGAAGCCGCGCAAATTGCTAACTCGTGTAATTTCTGTCATACATGCTACTCTTTTTTTCAATTTTTATAAGACTCGTTGGATGTTGTGACCAAGTTTTCAAAAAAGCTAAATGGTATATACAACTCTAAATATTCATTTTTTCCCAAACGTAATGTTTACGCTCTGACTTGAAAACTCGAGAAAGAGCTTTTGTTTCGGCATATGACAGTTCAGTTTCAATAAAGAGATTCGGTGAAAATAAGCGTGTTATGCGGTACGGTCCGGTCTTTACCTCGTAGATACGAAATTCCTAAAATGTTTTTTTGTGAGATTATCTTCCCTTCGAATTTGATTTCAATTCAGAAATGGCGAGAAATATTCTTCACATGAAATCAACGACTGGTGATTTCTCAATTTTCACCTAAGTATGAAACGTCCCTGAGCAATTTTGAAGTAGAGTTTCGGACTTTGAACGGGGAACTCATACAAAAATATGATACTATGAGCATACAATGTAATTATACAGAAGTTTGAGTTCAAGGCCGCAATACTGGGAACTCGGTATCTGGGTCATTTTCAAACAAAGATTATATTATGGTTATGGAAGATCCTCCTCAGAATCATATTTATACGGGACTACGACTACGCATTTTGCAATTTTTTCAGTCATCGGTGCGCGGTGCTCAACTAATCACATGAGTTTCTTACTCCAGAGCATTTGAAGGAAATAATATATTCGAACAAGATAATTTAATTTGTAGGAAGGTAATCTTTGTTCCAGTACAACAATCAATTTTAATCTAATCGTCTAATTGCAATATCATTTCTCCTTATCAGATCTGACATCTGACACACAGATAACTTTTTTCCGTATAAGAGATTTCACGTTAGAAACAAAATTGCAAAGCAAAATGTCCGAAATATTAATTTCTTTAAAATCAATACTTGACACAGCACTGCACATCTGTACTTATTTTGAAAGGTACTCCCCATATCTACTAATTTTGATCATGTATTAAAGACACTGACTAGTCCACGAGAAATATCAATCAAAACCTAGCTGCAAATTTGTAACTTCAATTTATTTACAACTGTAAAACCAATCTAAAGCGAGACGTAAAATCATAATAATATGTTTGTCACGTGGTTCAAAATATTTACTCGGAGGCACGTCACATTTCATGAATAAATTAAATGCATCCAAAATTCTCAAATCCATGAATATTAGATTACTTCCTCGTGAATCTTCATTTTCCGTTGAATTCCTAACACGTAAATTTTCTTCACTGAATGGAAGAGTCAGTGAATTGAGTGAAAATCAAAAACTTTTATTTAATTCTTAAATATCTTGTACATTGAAATCATACGTCCAATGAATTCATAATTATTAAATTTTTAGTCTACGACAAAAACCACCATCAAATTAAACACATACATAATATTGTAATTTAATTGGGTCCAAAATAAAAAATATCGCCGCTTTGTACCGGTCAGAGAGCCGATACGAAACATGCGATAAAGAGCTTTTCGAATTCGAACTGAAAAAATTTCTTTACAAACGAAATAGATGCTAAAATCAGTTTTGGATGAATACCCGTTTAAGGTGCTACATTTAATCGAAACTATCGCTCCGATCACATAAGGTATTCGTCTAAAAGGTTCAGATCAGATAAATTGATTTATGTATTGTATGACTTCGATAAAAAATTATCTGATAAGATAATCCGATATCACGCTTCCGGATAATGATTCGAATATTTTTTGCTAAAATACATAATGAGAGCTAAAATTGATCTATTCTGATCGGACATTTATGATCTGAAAATAACTACAAGATGGCGGACACTTGGCGAAGAGCTAAGCCCAGGAGTGGGAGACTAAAATGTGCCAATCCAAGTTTGGGTGCAAAATTATAGTACATTTTGCTGTTACAACCCTCTTCGGCACAAGTGCAACAAGTCTGGATCGGATTCTTTTCAAAACCTGCGTAATCTGTTGTGTTTACGCACTCAGCCTTTTTGTAGGTCTCTGGAGCACAATCTCTTTTCACGGCTGGAACTATTACATTTGAAACATTCTGATTTCCTGTGACTGCTATGCAGAATTTTGTATCTGGAAAACAGCAGAAAATGAATTAATTCACATAGTATTCAAATTCAAATTAAAAAAGAATCGCATTTGCCGTAAAATAGGGATTATGTCGTACTATCGTAGAGCAGAGATTGGCTTGCTTTCTCTAATTGGTCCTGGAATGGTACTCCGACTTCAAATAGTAGGAAGAGTTTCTATACCGTAATGATGTAAACCGAATTTACAACGAGTGGGGACCCGGAATAAAATTATACAACGGTACCTGCCAGTAAAGACAACTATGGGAGAAAACCTACTCTACACTAGATATTGCCACCCGCGAGGAATCTAACCCTCCACAAAGCGAAATGGTCAGGAGCTGTCTTTACCACTTTTTCTGGACGGAGTGCCATTCGGTTGTTTCTACAAACCGCATGAATATGCAAACTACATTTAGATCTTCTTCTTCCAAAAGTTTGATGCAACATTTTCACACTTTGGAAATCGTGTTTCGACTCAACTTTTCAACGAACTTCGAACTATTCAAGCACTAAGATTATTTAATTACCAGCAGGGCATGTCTGGAGGTATTTGGTGGCGATTTCCTTGGCATTGCAGTCTTGGTTGACCGGTTTATCTCCACCGCTGTAATTGCATTGATAACACTTCAGACCTATTCAATATTATCACAAGACGACAGTTTTACATTTTAATCGATATTTGACATTTGGATTAGACAATACAAAAAATTTAATATATAAAGTCTTGGCAAATGGTTATGAACCACCCGGTATACAATTACCTGCAGTGAAACCGAAGCACAAGCTCACAACAGCAAAAAGCCCTAGAATTGTTCTCCTCATTTTGAGCACTGAAATTGTGAGATTTTGGTTATATTTTTTACTCTGTCCTGGTAGACACGAAAATGGGAATGAAATGAACAAATTCTGTAGATATCTTATAATATTAATCTTTTATTGAGACAAACTTTGTCACCATAAAATATTCCAATGTCCTCAGTACTTTTTTGAAGGCTTACTTCGTCGAATTGGAGTGACAGATATGTAATGAAAAAGAATTTTATGACTAACGAGACACATGCCAATTCTGAATGCGCATACATATTTACCTGAATCTTCAACTTCAACATAATATTAATTCTCCACTTGTGTAAATTGTGGGATTTGACGTAGCTATTCATGTGAAACATTGTCGTAATAAAATATTTATAGGCCATACCGTGCCATAATGTACAAGTGGCCATTCAACATAAATACGATTTGTCCTGTCCCGGATACTCTGAACGTGTACATGATAACCATTTTTCTATTCATGAAGGTGATATTTCTATACTAACCCAATCATTATTCATAAATGTGGAAAAATAAATAATTAGACAAGGTTTTGTTGGATGAATCATATTATGTTGATGTTGCGGTTGACACGGTTCGCTGAGTCATTCAAAAGCATTCGAAGTTTTTGAATACAAGATTAATTCAGATTCAAATAGTTTAGCGTTTCATTATTGTTATTGTCAAATTATTTTCGTACACAACACGGTTTATAGAGGTTTACAGCGTGTGGGATTAGAATTGATGTCGGGAATATTTTGATGTAGAAACCAAAGTTATTAACTAAAATGAAATGCCCTGGGTCTCCAGAACCCGGATTCTTATATTTAAGCTGATTTTACATTAGATCATTCACTTAAATAATTAAATATTAAATTTATGACCTACCCTGTACCTGCTACATTATTGTCAAACCGGAAGGAGTCCAGTATGCTGTTTGGAGTGGATATCCACAATTCGCCAATGTCAAAATGACGATCACGGCAAGGCATTTTGAGAACAACAGATCATTTCCGCATTTGCAGATTGTACTTTACAATTGCGACGTGGAACAATTTTGGTCACGTAGAACCGTGACCGCGAACCGACCTTGTCTACCAGTATTACAGGTTCAAAACTCAAATTAAGGGTACAACAAACACATTGTGTAAATTGAAAGCTCTTATTAATGTTGATTGACTCTGGTAGAAATTAATTACTACATTTTATTTCGCAAGTTCTGATGAGCATTCAAGATTAGAATGCTATCAATGAATGTCATAATCATACCTATTCGGAAATGCATTCAGACATACGTTGGGTGCTTCTTTCACTGTTTTACAATCCTGAGACCGGGACCGACTTCAAATCCGTTTCCAGCCTGACCTTTGTTTTAACAAAAGAAAATTGAAAATGTCTCAGGTGTATAGAAGTGGGTGACTATTATCAAAGTAGAAACGAATAATATCCTGTGTAACTTGTAAAAGTCAAAGTAGTATCTCGAAATATATAACGCTTATTTCAGACAAAACTAATTTACTTATTATCACTAACAAGAATATGTAAAGCTTGGATTGGATTGATACGGGATTTGAAGTAGGGATAGTGATACCGTACAAGTAGTATCGTTTGTCTGATGAACGATCAAGTTAAATTACATATAGTGATCGAATTGCGAACAAATTTGAATTCTGCGTCCTAGATGACATTCAAAGAATACACCACACTTCAGTAGTTCAGAATGTACTCGGGAATTGTCAAGATAAACATGATAGTATAGAAAAGATTTCCTCCAATCATTCTCGAACCAGTATGAAAATGTTTGGACAACTGGTTTACATTAGAATAATTATGATGATTATTGTAGTTCGAAATGGCATGGGTATAAAGAATGGATATTTTAGATCTGTACTGTGTGTATTGTATTGTATTTATTATTTATTTCATCACGAGTGATATTTCTTATAACAATGTCGAACATTGATTATGTAGATCTTCAGAATAGGCGGTCATATACCGCAATGCATTTTTCAAGCAAAGCCAAATATTAGGGTAGGCAGGCAATGTCGACTTTCACCTGTTTAACATTTTTGGTTTTAAAGAGAAATTTTGAAAATTATAGGGCTGAGAAAAGAGAATGTTACAACAACCTAAGACAAATTAATCGTCCTAAATAATGTAGGGTGTCACCAGAAAATACAACATCATATCTATATCCAACTCAACTCCTTCTGAGAACCATCAGGTTTCGATTGTAGGTGGATCTAATAGGTTTTAAAGACCCCGGACGTAGGGTGACACATCTAAAAAGGATCGACATCATTAAACTAATTCAATTAGATTATTTTAAAACCAACTCACCAGTAAGAAATTATTTGAGGATCCCATGCCATTCCACAATTTATAATAAACTCTTGATAAAAATTTATAGTATAATTTAGATGGAATGATTTCGTTCTTGTAGAATTATAAAATTGTTTCCTTCCAGCATTTCAAATTAACTGTCTGGTAGAAAATGCATTCACACATAGAAGTGGTCCTAAATCCCAATTTCCACAGGGCAGGTCAAAAGCAAGTTTTTGAACGTTTCTACTCCGTAATTATTTTTTTAATAGAAACAAAGCAACACTACAAAAACTCACGTTGTTTAGTAAATCACACATTTGTATATTTTCCGATGAATGTAATATTTGGTAGAACAGAATCGAGGTGCCATGCCTGTGGAATACAGTGTAGTAATTCTGATACTCTTCAACCTTTCAGTAATATGTAATCGCTGCTTTTGATAAGGACATCGAGAATTCTTTCGCTTTTACTGGGTATTTTAGGTAACGGTTGTTCAGATGTTTCAATTATTTTTCTCACCTTGCAGTAGACAATTTGAGTGCGAGCAGAGTAGCATCAACACAATTTACTGTCGTTTTCGCGCTTATGAAGGAACCATTTAAATTGAAGGTTTAACCCAAAAATCATTCACACCGGGTGGGGTTGCGATACCCTGACTTGAAAAAAAGTTAAAAGTTCAAATGTGGTACTTTCAGTTTTCTTCCGAGAATTTGGCCAGAAAAATTCCTGAGGACACCCTTCGTGAAAGTTGGAAAACCGTAGGCTAAATAATGCATAGCAATTTTGCATTCGCGAGTGTCAACGTATAGAGTTGAGAGGACAGGATCAAATGCATTACAATTTAGAAAAAATATCAATATAATTTTTTTTTCAAAATGTTGACTTTTTCTTATACTCTCAAAATTTAAAGGGAATTCTCTTTTTTTTCACAGTATTCTATGCTGTTGTTTTATCATCAAACAAGTAAGCTTGGATTTCTAAGAATAAATGTTCAAGTGCACACAACTGGGAGGTGTCGAGAAAGACGGACCGATATGTACATTTTGGTAAAAGAATCTAAAGACATCTACTTATAACCCATTAATTACACAGTACCAATCTAAACCAGAAAGATTCCGATTCTTCGTGAATTATTTTTTGTCCTTTCAATATTCCTGCGCTTTTACATTATAAAATAATTTCCTTCGTACAATGGTTGTCGTGTTAAATGTTCTAGGATATGTGTATTTCAATATTTTAGAAAACGTCATGGATTGACTTTAGTAGGGATGAGGGTCACTAATTAATAACAAAACTACTTGTTAGAAATTGTAGATCGTAAGATGGTTTTCAATGGAGGTTTTGTTTTAAGGGGAGGTGCCCAAAATGGTGGCAAATGATGTGTGTACACCAGAACTCTGATTTGGAATCTGAACATCAATAA
>JAQFYE010002830.1:0-16884 GCA_034694305.1 Protaphorura glebata
CACGCCCACGCCCACGTCACACGCCGAAGGTACATTTGGCAACAACGTTGACAATTTTGGGCGTGAGCGTGGGCGTGCCGGGCGTGGGTTTTAGTAGGGCCCGATGTCGTGTGTCTTGATAAGAAACTTACTTGTTTGACATGAATTCCCCATTGAACTTGGGTCCACCTCTCCCTCCAAGCCCTCATAAGCAGATTCTTCGTCATTTTCTCCACTTCACTAATCATTTTTAAAGTACTCGTCACTGGTCACTGGTCATGAAATTAAAAAACCGATCAAATTAAAATAAATTTTAGAATTTCGAAAACTTTGATTCTAAAATTTGAATTCTTGGGAAATACCCGGGCTGTCGGTTTTATAATCTCTCTATGGCTGGCTGGCGATTTCAATATCTGGTTGGCGGAAGAGCGAGCAGAATTTAAACGAAAACTCGTGGAGGAAATTCATGTGGACGTTGATTTGTCGATTTTCACCATAAAATATCAATTAAAATTTCTAGTTGTTAAATCAGAATTACTGGAAAATCAATCCTTGTTAATTATTGGTCTTGTAATGGAGTACTTACCTGTAACCGGACCTGAGACGGTCTCAGCTGGAGAACCGGGAAAAATGTGAGTTTTATAATTTTTCAGAGACAAATTATCTAATTCAGTCTCAGTTTAAATTAAATTGTAAATCGAATCTATTCTTTATTTATTATTAATTTTTATTTTGGAGTTTTGGATTTATACCTTTACCTTCGTATATACTTTTTTCAGACTATGTTGTCAATGTGGAACACTGATTGAACCAAATGCGGCCAATATGTGCGTTCCTTGCATTCGCGGCCAAGTGGATATCACTGAAGGAATTCCAAAGCAGGCCACACTTTCTTTCTGCAAGGGTTGCGAACGGTACATTTTTATACAAGGAATACTGTATGTTCCTTTAGCAAAATTTGTTGTGTTTGTTTAACATTTTAATTTTATTTGTTTAGGTATTTGCAACCACCTGAGCAATGGGTGAAAGCCAGTCTAGAGTCAAGGGAATTATTGGGTATCTGCCTCAAGAAATTAAAGGGGTTAAATAAAGTTCGTCTCGTTGATGCTGGATTCATTTGGACTGAACCACATTCAAAAAGAATCAAAGTCAAGTGCACTGTTCAGGCAGAAGTAATGGGTGGAGCTGTTCTTCAACAAATCTTTACTGTGGAATTCACTACAGCATCACAAATCTGTGATGAATGTCGTCGTGCAGATGCCAAGGATTATTGGAAAGCATTGGTAAGTGTAATTAAAACTTTTGGTATTTTCTAAAAACCTGTAACAAGTAAGGACGGAATAATTTATTTTTGCTATTTTTGTGCAGGTGCAAGTTCGGCAGAAAGCAGATCATAAAAAAACATTGTATTATTTGGAGCAATTGATTTTGAAGTACAAGGCTCATAAAAATACGAATGGCGTGAAACCGCATCATGGTGAGTAGAGTTAAAAACAGGAAAGGCACTAGACATTCCGAGTTGAGAACAGTAACTCAATTTTGAAAAAGAAATGACTTCCTCCCAGTTTCAATTTGAAACTTGAATGAAATTCTAAAAATGACATGTTTTAAAGCATTTTTAGAACAAACACCCAAACGTTCTTAAAGCATGCGAATTTAGTGTGGTAATATGTAATGAATAAATATTAATTCCATTCACCACTTTGGATATTTTAGATGGACTTGATTTCTACTACGGAAATGAACAAGGTGCTCGTAAGATTGTGGATTTTTTGAGTGCAATGCTTCCGGTTAAATATCAACACACTAAGAAATTGATATCCCACGACACTCACAGTAATACGTATAATTACAAATTCACGTACAGCGTTGAAATTGTACCAATCTGTAAGGACTCGGTTGTTTGCCTTCCCGCTAAATTGGCACATCAGTTGGGTGGAATAGGGAAAATCTGCGTTGTTCATCGTGTCACGAATGCAATTCATATCATTGATCCCACAACTGCACAAGTTGCAGAAATTTCAGCTCAAGTATTTTGGCGTACTCCATTTGGAACACTTTGTTCATGCCGAAATTTAGTGGAGTTTGTTGTTATGGATGTTGAACTGAATCCAAAAAGAGCCAAGTTTAGTGGACAAGGAACCATTTCAGATAAGGTATGGAAACAATTATTTTCATTATCGTAATATGTAAATGCAAGATACTTTAGCTATACGAATCTACTTCTCCGCACTTCTACTTGACCGCAGTTCTGTTTTAAAATTACACAGTGGTCGCAGATACCAAACTTGACCTATTTACTCGATCTGGAAATATCTGAAAAATACTGAGGAACTGACAAATACATAATCGCTTGTTGCGAAGATCAAACGGGTTGACATGATTACTTTTACAACAGTAACGTAGATTAATACAATTCCGATCGTTCAAGTCTTATGAATGATTGTGGCTTTAGCCGAGACTACTTTAAATTATATTTCTTACCGACTATAATTATTACTTTTACTTTAAGTGCATGGCGCGGGTACGTGGCAATGTCGTAACGGGTAGGGAATTTTGAATAGAGAAGGGAAGAGAAGGCTAACCCATGAAGGCAAAATCGGACCCCGAGACGTCCCACCCACCCACCGATGACGCGAGGTGTACTCAAACTCGAATAAAAAGACACGGTCACCGCCATAAGAAATCTTCAACACCTCTCGGGCTTTATAACTTTTGTCGGGAAAGTCGGATCGGTTTAATTCTTTCAGATTCGGAATCCTCATTAAATTCTAGTAACACAATCCACCCACAGAATTTGGAAATTCTGAACTTCATAACACAAATTGAATGCGAACGCTCCTGGGGTCTACGTTTGAAGGCGCCTATAAAATCGCTTGGCATTGCATCGCATTGCGGTTGAGTACATGTGACGTCACGCAACGGCTTGGGGGCCAGATTTCAACGGGCATGGGACTCTTCTCTTCCCTTCTCTATTCAAAATTCCCTGGTAACGGGGACTTACAGGAGTTGGACATAAAAGAAGACGTACCTGTTAATATACAAAGTGCAATTTAAATTGCTGTGCCTAATCGGTCCTGAAATCGATTTCGGGTCTGAGGTAGGCTAAAAACCAAATCTAGATTTCAGCTCCATGCTCTCTTATGTGAACTTTTACTACCTTCTTGCATGCGCGAGAAATCCCGACTTAACCCACCCCCTATTTCAAAATCTGTGCTTGAAATCCAGATTTCGACCTGGCATGTAAACTAAGCCTTTGATAGTATGTTCGTTTCAAAGCTACAGAATCTTGTCAATCAAAGAATTGGTTTTTACTACATAATTATTACAATTAAACAATTTCAATCAATTCAATATATCTGTGACAATTTGTTTCAATTTTTTACTTGAGTATAGTCAATTGAAAGAATCACTGTTTAGAGTTAGATTCCTAATTCCTTCAAACTTCGCAGGTTATTGCCTTACCCTAATTAATAAGGAAATGACTCTCAGTCAGCGCTAACTTAAGTTGCGTAGCCTCTACTATACCGTATACTAAATTTTGTGAATTTTTGTCGATCTTCCCGGCGAGTTGGTCAACTAATTTGAACTAAAATTTACGTTAGGTGTTAAGTGGATGATATCTTAAAAACCACTCACAATGATTCAAGTTGTTCCTTGAGAACATTTTGTTGGGAGAATGACAATGAGAATGAATGGTGGGTGGGTGTTGTGAAAGTCCTTTTCCATTCTTAATAAAATTGGATTAATCTGAGGAGAATGTTCATATTTTGCGTCGTTAAAGTGTTGTGGCCGTGGCGGTGTGTTATCGTTTAATACCGGGCCAGCTGAGAGCAGGCAGTAGAAGGATGTATGGAAATGATAATTGCAATCCGCTCGTGCACAAAAGATCAATACTTCATCCACTCTCCTCCTTCCTTGTACTTGTTCTCAATTTTGTTTTAATATTCAGAGGGACAGGCGAGAGCGTATTGAAATTTGTAATTCAATCTTTCCACTAATTCCATTCTTACAAGACATGACAGAATCCTGTCAATTTCCTCTAACTAACTTTCTCTCCGGACTCTCCGTGCTTATTAACGTTATTACGTGATTAGGGTTGTGGAGCGAATCTTTAGTCAGAACTGAAGTGAACTGGTGGGAAGTAAAAGGACGGGGTTCCATTATAAATAATAATGTCACCGTACCATCTTGTCCTTATTTTTTGTCCTTCCTTATTCGCTTCCTTTCCCTTTGCTCTACAAGCATCCAGCCTTATATGAGAGAAAGTCTTTTGAAAAGTTTTATTAGATCCAATCATATGAATTCCCTTTGAATTTGAATAAAATTCTAGAATTTGCGTACATATCTTGTACACGCGCATTTATTTGACGACGCAAATGACTGAGTCGAGCACTGGTGTGGTGATGCGAAGAAAATTGCTGGTGAAATTGGTTGATTTCACCTTTTTAAAAGGAACTCTGTGATTTCCTCCTTCCTTCCGACTGACTCACAGATGTTTCTCATTCAAGGAATTTCCCACCCTGCTGATTCTCTCAAAGGATGACGACTTTTTTCCCTATCTCATTTCTTCTTGGAACAAATAGGGATGCGAATGATGTATATTTGTATTTGACTTTGATTTGATGATGACGCTTGCTTTTGTTGACTTATTTTTCAGCATGTCCCTGCAGATATTTATGTGGTGAAAGTAAATGCCATGGGAGACACGCCGATTCATTGCAGGAGTCACTTGGGACATTTACTGAGTGTTGGAGACAGTGTCCTGGGGTAATCTCAACGTTGCAACGTGCCTTAATCAACAGGATTTGATTTGCATGAAGTCGTGTTAATTACTTTCGTTCTCTCACCAGATTTGACATGGGAAATACAAATGTGAATGATCCAAACTTTGATAAATTAAAAGCAGAGTCAATCCCAGATATCATACTGGTGAAGAAAACATATCCAGATCAAAAACAGAAGAGACGTTGGAAACTCCGACACTTTCTACCCAAAGTTGATACGGAGAGCGTTACGAAGTGAGTTTTTTTTATTTTTCCCTGTCAAAGTTAAAATTGGATTTAAAGTTAGAAATCCGGGAAATGAAATGAAATTGATTTCAAAAAAACAAGAAAAGATTGAAATTGAAATTCAGTCCATGGAATGCTGACTTTGTTCTTGTCAAAGACTTGAACCAAATTAGGTTGGCCATGTACCATGTATGTCCACGTCTCGATCTCTTAGCAATAGCACGACATTAATCGGATCCTAAGGAATTGAATGGAATACAGCGGGCCGTTGAAACATACAGGATTGTACCTCTTCACTCTCAACCCATGTTGGAGGTCGACAAATAAGTGTAAACAAATATGTTTTCTAAATAATTTAATTTGGAGGATGTAAAACTATTGAACATCCAAATCTAGAACTCACTACGGATTTTCTGCTTCGTACAAAATGTAATTAATACAGGAAGGATAGGGCAGATAAGACTTTTAAATATTACTGCCGCGCTTTTTTCCGTTCAAATATGTTCTGCACCACACTGTACATGCCCTTCAGTCTTTAGTCTAGTTCCAGTTTGATGTTCTGGAAGTGACAGGAGACATCAAAAGTGGAACTGATCAATAGCCGTTGGGCGGGACAGGACGAGACTGGGACTCTCGTTTTCCTTTGTTCAATGCAAAACCGTTCACTTGATATATTTTGCTATTCATCTTACCTCTAGGTTTTGACGTCATTTGGCGATAGGATAGGATAGGATAGGATACGTGGAGCGTAATAAATAGGGAGACGGAGACCTAATGCTAAAACGATGCTCCGAGCATATTAGAACCTCGACGTATTGCACATGTGTTGACCTATTTTCAAAAAAAAACGAGTGGTGAAAATTTCTTTTATTTTATTTTGTTTTGTGTCCCTTGTTTCAGAGATTATGAAGACTTCCTTGTGGATCTTGAAGAGGATCCGGCATACCGTGAGTCCGTGAACATTTACAAAGATCGGAAGAGAATGACTGGGAGTGGGATCGCGTCTGGTGGTGGAGATGGTGAAGAGACAGAGGATGATGGAGACAGACCCAAAATAAGTCTTGAAGAGATGCTGGAGGACTTGACTCTGAGTGAAGTTGATGGAGACGATGATGATGATTATGTTGACATTGACTCTTCGGATGAGTGAATTTCTCTTCCCATTCTTAGAAGAGAAGAGATATTTCAACACAGACGATGGCGTCCGGACTCCTTTTGTTGACATTATCAAGACTACACTTTGTTTGTAATAACTCGCTTTTGGAATTATAAGTAGAAGTAAAGTTTTGGATTTTGGAAAAAGAGACATCATTCTAATTTTACTCCAGTAGTTTGAAAAACGATCCGTATTCGTGGATGCATGAAAAGTTTTTTTTATTATTTTGCAGAGGATGGAAAAGTATGGTGTAGAGTTGAGCAAATTCAGAATTGAAAGAAGCTTTTGAGTGGTTTGAGTATTATATGATGTTTATTATTGATGCAAAGGATTTAGTTTCATCTTCGTCATGTTAGACGTTCACGTTCGGAGTCTATGTGAGAGAGATGTCATTTGATAGGCTCTTCGTTCCTTCCTTTCCTTCATGGAAGGAAGTTTTGAGGGGAAAGGAAGGGAAGGTAGAGAACACACAATGGAAAGTGGAACATCAACTCCAACTCCAAACTTTGTTATCTGTATCTTTGCCTCAAGCTGTTCCATTTTAGTAATGAATTGAAAAGGAAACTGACTTTCACTTCACTACATACAACATATAACATCATACACACAACCAAGAAATATTCAACACAAAACGACGTGGGTTGAGGGGAAAAGGAAGGAAACGGGAGAAACAGGACCACAACTCATTTTCTGTAGTTAACATCTTCATTCCACTACATATTTCCTCAACGTTGATGGAAATGTCAGGAAATATGGTGAGATGAGAGAGGTAATTTAGACGTGGATGGAATGGATAGACCTCATCCCTAAAATCTCCTGTGGACTGGAACTCCAATGCGCTAATCAATTTCAGTTTCACCACGGCGCGGTATATGACCCACGCCAATTTGATTTTTTTTGCCCCAGTTTCCACGGATTTTATAATACGATTTCAATCCCATTCCATGTCGTCCGGCTCTTCTAATTCTAATCACGAATTCCAGATGAGATCTGGAACAAGTTTCTGTTAATTCTCGAGGCTCTGGTTGTGAGGTAGAGTGTGAAAGTGAAGTGAAAGTCCTTTACTTACACTTACTGGGTGTTCCAAAAATCTGCGTCAGTGTTGGGAACAGAGTTGGATTTGTGGGGTTAGTTTATTATGATTGGAGGTTTAGAATGATGTAGGAAGTAAAAGAAGGAAGAATTGAGTAACAAGTGGGGAGAAAGTAGCTCACTCTGTCAATCAACCGGATTCCTCAACAGCCCACTTGGGACTTGCGGATTCTCCCTGCAATGAAAAAAAAACTCAATTGCTTTCCTCTTACGGAATCGTCCAAAGGAAGGAAGAATGGGAAGGAAATAAAACATCACAGAGTCCACTCAAACTCCATTCTGAGGAAAGCGGTCGTAAAAACTCGGTAGTACCACTACACTACAGAGCAGTGGTGTTAAGAATTTACACCAAATTGACAGCTGAGTAAGTAGTTAAACCAAATCCGAGAAGATTCCTCTTTTAATTTGGAAACTCTTCAGAAAATCGAAATTACATTCATTGATTATTTCTGCGGTTCCACCTCTGGAAATTCTACGTGATGTGTACTTCTGACCGGGAGTGAAGAGCTTAGATAATAAATGGAATATGTAATAATCCTACTTATGGCTGTACAAATGGTATAAGATATTTTCCTCCTCTATGTATAGTGGATTTGTTTTGCTCATAGGGAAGAAAGTTGGAATATTTGAAGGAATATTCTCTGGAATATCTCTTCGAACGTGGGCTGTTTTGGAGGATGGAGGAAGAAGGGAGAGGAGAAAGCCACTTTCTCCTTCCATAGAACAACATGGAAACTTCTTCGGTGCTCGCATATATGTATGGCCGTCTCGCTATGACTCTGACACAGATTGAACTCTAATCCATGGTCGCGGTTGTGTTGTTGCTCTTCTAGAGAACATCTAATCTAATGCAATGTTAGTCAATTTTCCAATCTTCCTGAAATGCCTAGTATATATAAATAGGAGGATGAGGATGGGCCATGGTATGGCATTCCATTACATCTCCCATATGTACTTAGCCAGTTATCAATTGAATTTCCAATCTTCTATCCACTCCTGGCGTATTTACACACAATATATACAAGAAAACTCCCTAGTGGATGGGTAAACAAGGCCAAGACTCCAATTTCTGCACAGAGACTCCGTCCGACTCGTCCCACTAAACTAACGAAACAGACTAGATTCAGACAGACAGCCCTAGCCGATAGCTCATTCGTACCAATCGTTCAGCTCGGGAATTTTGGTCTTAACTCCAAAAGTTTTCTCAGAGAGACTGGACTTACTTAGCTTGAATAACAAATGCCCAGGGTACTTATTTTAGCTATCTTGGCAATGTTTTCTGAGATGGATGATCCCACTTGGGGCAGTACCGGAGAAAAATTCCTACTCCAAAATCCAATCAATTTTGGTTGACAATGAAGGGAAATTAATTGGAATGTTTACTACACTGATGGTTCTAAAGAGTAAATCTACCAGAACATGAGTTGTTTCAAAATTGCTGGAGGCGACAAATGAAAGCGTTATCGCATATATGCAGGATCCAGCGTAGGGAGAACATTGCATTGCAAATGTATCTTAGTCTGTAGATAACAGTTAGAGATGAAATCCTCGTATGGCTAACCATGTGATGCTTAGAATACAGACTAAGGCGGTTCTGACATGTAACCATGTCTGGAAATCATATTTTAGTAAACATCCAAATGTTTCTCACATTACAAACTGTACAGATACACACTACCACATAATACATACATAATATTACACTTGTTAAGCTAACAAACCCTGGGGCATAACATAAGTATTACATTTACTAAAACGAGAGGCTTTCTCTCAAAACAACTCTAATGCTACGCTACATGGAGTTAACACGTAATTTTGTTCGAGCAATGCATCCTTTATTCCGTCTACATAAACTCATTCTCAATTTTCTAGAAGTCATCTTTCACCAACAAAATCCATTTTCTCCGTATTCGAATCAGTGAAAGTTAATTACTTCCAAGACTATCTAAGAATTCAGTTGTCTGTCTCTTCTACTCCGGAGATCATATATGTATGACACGGACTTAATGTTGAAGTAGAAGTGTTTACCTTTCTCTTGTAATATTCTTGCCGACCAGGTACAGTAGCTGTCGACTTCAAGCTTCACTGTTTCCGATTAACTTTGATAAATATTTGATTTCGGATAACCGTGCTTAAGTTTTATTAAAACGTGTCTTAAATTTTAATGGGGTTTTATCTTACTAGTGGTTACCGTAATGTGGTAGTTATTTATGTTCCCCGTACTCGTCCAACTTGAAAAATCGTTCAAATAAAAAAGCTTATCCTGTATTCTGGTCTAATATTATAATGTAATTTCGTTAATTGTTCAGCAAGCAAAAGTATACTGAATCTTTCGAATGAATGAATGTGTTTCCATGTTAAGACAATCAATTTGCACACTTGTAGGTTTGAATGCTTTGGAATTATCATACTAATAAAAAATCAAATCAAATCAAATCGAGCAGAGAATTGCTTGTCCAGTCTGTTTTGAATCTTTTTAATTCATATCGAGTACGTATGAGCGTCATAACAAACTGTTTTTCACATTTTACAAATGTATTTAATTATAATGTTGTTGGCGTAGTGAACAATGTCAGATGTGTCTGGATTGTAATACATTGAATGACTTACCGATCTAAATTAAACAATCGTTATCAATCAATTTTATGTGAGTTAAAATCTTGCAATTATGACATTATTTTGCTCATGTCTCTCCCTATCTTTCAGTTTACAGACCCTAATTCATTCAATTAAATTAATTTTACTATTAAGT
The DNA here is from genome assembly GCA_034694305.1 of Protaphorura glebata. Classification (NCBI taxonomy): domain Eukaryota; kingdom Metazoa; phylum Arthropoda; class Collembola; order Poduromorpha; family Onychiuridae; genus Protaphorura; species Protaphorura glebata. The sequence goes on from JAQFYE010002830.1 coordinate 9,992, forward strand.
TAAGCTTAGTTACAATCAGAATCGATGACACTCACTGATATAGTTCAGAGTTCAACGTTTCATTTTTGATGTTTATGTTATGTTGTGTGAGCTACGGAATTGATGACTTAAATAAAATTACATTCAATCCAATCCAATCCAAGTTCACACACAGCTGCGTCGTTGAATTTATTTAAATGTGAATCTATGATGCTTGTTATGTGTTGCAATCTCGAAAATAAACCAAATTCAATTCAATAGCTCTGGCCAATTGGAGATCAGTTTATTGATTGCACGGAGTAAACTGATGTTGAGTTGTGTGAACCGAATGATTTTAACAAAGAATTTTGCTGAGCTGACCTACTTTTTTTTATTCCTGTTGAATCTTAAAGACTCGGTAGAGTTCATGTGTCGTTTAGTTTAGTTGGATGTAATACTAATCATACGGTATGGTCTTGGCTTCATATCCTTTCCCTTCCAAGAATTCAATTTTTCGTCGTTGGATTGGATTTGTCAGTAAACTGAAGAGGTTTGCTTTTGTATACGACATGAAATGAGACGATGAGTGAGTGGTAGGAATAGCAATAGCAATTTGTGAAACTGTACGTGCTCTGGTTCCCTTGAGCCATCCCTCTTTGCCTATGGTTTAACATCTACCCTATCATATTTCTCATTATTTCTCTAATGAGTTGAAAAAGAAGAGAGGACCTGTTAGCAGTAGTGGCAGTGGTTGTAGCAAAGTTCGTGCCTTCCGTGAATCATCTACTCGATCCTTCTTTCTACTAATTGCAAACTCAGTTTTCATAAATACATGATACAAAAATGTGTACAGGGTAGTCCATAACTCCTTAAAGATGTTACGTATTGCAAATTTTTTTTCATTCATTCAATAGGTTTGGTGAAAACGAATACTTCGTTGCGCATTCATTCATTTCCTACTGATCGTTCCGTATTTGTATTTTTGATGTAAAATGCTAACCAAACCGATCACTTTTAGGATGATTTTCTGTAACAATCGAACAAACTTTCCTCCTATTCAAAATACCTTCGTCTCATGCTTCACCAAGTACTGATATTTGCATTAGATTCATATACGTAAGGTATACTAGAATAATAACTGATTTCAACGGCATTCGAGGACATTTTTGATAACAATCGGTGTAATATACTAGAATAGTTCAAAAATGATTATGTTTCCCAATGATAATTTTTATTAGGCTTTTTTCCACTCCCATCGGCTATTAAGGATGTCGGAAGGGGGAGCGAAGTATTCTGAACCACCCTGCCTGTATGATCAAGAGAAAGTGAGTGCGAAGTGTGGAAGAGTTAAAGAATTCCCACCGCTTATTTTATCTCCTTGGCTATTGATGTGCGTGTGTGCAGATTTGTTTTTCTGTCTTTCCACTTGGTAAATCCTATGTAATTGAGTTGATCCGTAGACTCTTTCTCTCCTCACCTTAAAACATCATTACAAGTCGTACACACTACACCTTTAATTAGATTAGAATGCATATGATTGAAGTCCCACGCACACATGCAAGGCACAAATCCCCACACATGAGATTGAGCAACAATTTTCTGTGTAACTTCCGCTTCAATAATTTAATTCACTTGGGGCTGCTGTCTCTGTAACTGTAAAGGAATGAAATGAAAGTCAGGAGTCTGAAAATTGTCGTCCTTTCCTTTCTTTTCCCTTCAAACGACTTAAAGTTTGCTTTTTTCGCCCGTGACAAAGACAAAATACTTTTTGATGACTTGAGTTGTGCAATGTTGGAAAGCTGTAGTGGAAGGCAGAGCTTTTGTTCTTGGTCTAGAAATAAATAACATTGACTGGAATGAAAAAGTAGATTGTTATTTTCTTTCGGATCTGTGAGCAACACTTGGATCTCTGCTCCGATCGTTCGTGACTTAGATTTTTGACTTGTGTGTAAGGTGACATCAAAAGACTTCGTGTACAACATGGACGAAGAGATTGATCTTTTTGAGTCAAAAGCGAAAGAGAGTGATGAAAAGCAGGGAATGGATGGGAAAGAGATTTTCCATTTTCACCTATGTACTTTCACTTACTTAGATTCCCTTGTCACATTTTCACAGGTACGTCACGGCCACGGCCAGGCGATGTACTAAACACCTATCACACACATGACGCATGTATGGAGAAGTCCAGAAGATTATATAGAGATCATATGAATGGATATGTTTACGACTACAGGATGGATCAAAGATACGCTTCACGCGATAAGGTCACTATCAGTGCAGTTCCAATGAAGTTATGATCTTTCAGCAAGTTTCTACCTGGATTACCCAGCCTAACTAAGATTCGCTTGGTTTGTGAAGAATTCTAGAATATTATCCTGTTCGACTTCCATTTTTCACTACTTGAACGAATTATCCAGTTACGATTTGAAAAGAGAGTGCCTCCTCCATTCTCCGAGATTTTGGAATAATAAATTGTCATTTTGCCCAATTTTTTGCGATTCTGAACTGATCATTAGTTGTGCAGCATACATAACCTTGGGTAATAGACTTTTATCATGTTGCAATTTCATAATTTTGTAATATTTCTCTGTTCGACCCTCCGTACATTGGGATTTACTTAAATCCAATCTTCAAAAGTGAATCGTCGCCGTACCTTCCGAACAAGGTGGGAGTATTATATTCCAATGCACAGTTAATTTCTGAACACACTGTGTGAAGTGGACCTTGGGTCTGTATTCTAAAGAGGATCCATTTGTCTGTAGAGACTAGAAGACATTTTGAACTTATCTGTGTAAGATTTCTATTCTTTGTGTTGGGTGGTGAGGATGTATTGCTGGAATTGAATGTAATCAAAAGCGGAAGAAGTGAAAGCGATGAAATATGGGTGAAAGTGGGTGAAAGTGGAAGAAGAGACGAGTTGAGTTGAGTTGTACATGGACATGAGTTATTTATAGAACAAGCTCCCGTCGTACAATCACCTTGTCCTACTTTTCCTGTCCCGACTACACTACCCCATCCCACTATTTGTTCCCATCCAATAAAATTGAATTTCAATTCAAAAACAACCACGTACACCACTCCTTATAACTCAATATATGCATGAAGGTCAAACAAATAAACGTACGGGACATCTGTCGTCTTCACACCAAAAAGAAAATCACCATTAGGCGTGGGCTGAAGCGCGGAATCAATTCCGCCCATACATGATACCTGACTATTCCGGATTTGGCATTCGTATCAAAATCATTCAAGAGATTGCCTGACCATGTAAAAACCTTAATTTTAACTTTCTGTTGGGAATATTCGAGTCCAGCTAATTTTGGCCTAATATCCTCAGCAGAGCACCTGTAAAGTTTACCGCCCAGCCTTATCATGTCGGAGTCGGACCACCTCATTCATTCGGATGATTCTTATGGCTTTCAATGATAACCTACAAATCCAGTATTAGTATTGAGTATTGGTATCCATAAGTCCAGAACTATATGACTGTCCTAACCTTCACGAATTACCTCCCAATTGGGACATACTTTATCTGAACCGTTAGGTGTGTCCAGAACATTTCTAAGGGACCCCCTGTTATCGACCCGATAGTGGTCACATTTGGTATGTCACATCGTATTTGGCACTATAATTCTGGGTTGAAATCCTGTCGCCCCAGTATGACTTGGTTTTGGAAGAACAATAAGGTCATAGGAATTTCTACTCTACTGTGAAGTTGGATAATTGTATTGGGAGAAAACGGCAAAGTCAAAGTCTATTTGAATTGAAAGATGAGAAGGAAAAAGGGATTGGAATGTAATCAGGGCTGATTGAAAAATTGTCTGTGCCTCTTCGTCTATGGCTCAAAGTCAGTGACATAAAGCATTTCCTGCAGACACATATGTTCATGTGAGTAATATGGTGAGTCGGACTCATTTTATTTTGGTCCATATGAATTGTAATAGGTTTGAAAAGGATTCAAGTCTTCGTCCTGAGTTTGAGTTGTGGACGGACGATGAGGATGACTTGATAAAGCGAAGATATGATTTCTTGGAAGATGACAGAGAAAAGACGACGCGACGGGGGACTACGTGGTGGAGACACAGAAGAACTAGGAAATAGACGAATGTGTCATGTAAGTAATACATATGGAATGGAATGAAAAAAAATCCATTGAACACTAGACATACGTATGTTCCACAGTTCCACCCAATGTACTGTCAATGTCCCAACTAACGTAAGTAAAGTAAGTAAGACTTCAAGACTCAGTCAAGGGAAAAATGAATCCGATTACTTCATGGACTTAGGTCCCAGTAGAAAAATTATTACAACCAACGGAAGGACGAACGCAATGAAGAAAAGGAAAGTACCGAGGAAGTGGAGTGGTGACATTTTATCAACCAAATCTGTTACCGTCATCACAATTCTTCGAACTATCTTCACGTCAACGCACAATGTTTCGCCAGTATTCTAAGCAGTAAATCGCCGATGGAACCAATTTTCTCAGAATCCATTCACTTCACTCAATTCACTCACCATCCTGTTACAGTAGTTCTTTCTTATGGAACACTAAATGAGGATCTTCTGTAGTCTATTCATATAGAGACAAAATTAATAACACTGAATGAAAAAAAGTATAGACAAAGTGTCTATCTTGTTAGGTGTTTGACTTCGCCATTCGCCATATACGGGGTTACACAGTTGACGTGTAATTAACTTAACGGTTTTATCTTTTTTGACTTGCTTTTAGTTTTAATAGATTTCTTGAAGGAGTTTGTCAGATCAAATGGGGCTTGGGCCCAGTTTGACAAAATAAGGTTATTAAATTAAGTTTCACTTCTTAAGGATTTAACGTATTGGGAGATCTTTTCGGACGGGCGTTATCCGTGCCATTTGCCATTCATTCGGTCAACTCGGAGAGGCAAAACGTTGGAAGTTTTGAGTGAACTGTATTTAGAATGCAACATTCAGGATCGCAGATCTCCAAAACTACAAATTTCACTATTGTACCTTAAAAAACATTAAATTTTGTCAAACAGATAGATAAATGTTTTTTTTTTATTTGGGCCCAAGCCCAATTTGATTCGGCTCAAATTATTTTCTAAGCGTTTCGAATTTCCTGTGCCGATACACCGGACATGCTTGCTATTCTATGCTATTTATTTATCTAACAATGCATACACTAATCACATACGGTCTCAAGTACTGCACCCTTGTTAGATTTCTAATTTGGCCAAGCAAAAGCTGTCTGTAACATATTCCCGGTAAAATGATGACTCCTTCCCTTTCTTTTTGAGATGAAAGTCCTGAGAAACTCTCTCCGCACTCCGCACATTATATACATGTACACATTCACGTTCATCTCCTTGGATTTCTCTCCTAGAAGGAGTAATGATCCATTCTGGTCAACTTCCACTTTTATCTCCCCTCAGTTTTACCTCAACTACATGTAATGTAGACAAGGGCAAATGTTTGATCACGCCCTTCCACTCGTTACAGCTTTTAAAGCTTTAGACGTAAGATTGTCTTCAATTTAATTTAACGCTCGATATTCATAATTTATAATTGCCAGTGGCAGTTACTACGCATTTCCCGATCATATACATACAAAGCGAGATTGACGATTGACTCCATTGAAATATACCGAAATTTCAAACACGGTTAATCAGAACATGTTAGTTCGAACTCTTGGCTCCTGTCCATAGCTGAATGTTGGATTGCCATAAAATGGCGAAGTATACATTCCATAAAGAATTTCATGGGGATCTAGTAGGCTATTAACGTCTCATATTTGAAGTCCAGGGTGACGCGCATACAAGTGGTGAATACATTAATAGTTGAAGGTTTATCGTTTCTAGGTTAGTTTTGTCTTATACATCGGCTTTGTAACACTCATTCAATTGGATCTGTCGAGAGCTCAATAAACATGAGGTTTTCTATGAAACGCATATCTCACTTTTGCGTGGAAAGCCCCAGTTAGGACTAGGACTACCGAGTGTAGAGGAAAAAAAGCCATATGTTATTTTAACCACCCTGTACAATTTGTTTGGAATTCATTTATCAAATACGCACTCAAAAATTGAACTGCTTTAAGAATTAAGCGCTTCAGAAATTAAGCGTTTTAATTATTGAAACTAATTCTTGATTTCTGTGGTTTTGATACATAAGTTTTTGAAACTTTGAGTGCGTGTAGTAGGCCACACATAGTTGATCTCTGAATTGGAAGCTCAAAGTTGAGTGCCAGTTCATGTTGTTGTGATAAAGAACCGTCTTCTTCTCTGAACCTCACCGTGTTCCATTCACACGTCTAATTCCCTAGTGAATTTTAGAGGAAAACACATCTGATCAAAGGCTATCGATCCCACCCAACTATAACTTCTTAGAGAAGTTATAGCACTACTTAGATGTAAAGAAAAGTTTCTAAGCCGTAAGACTCCGCGTGACGTGACTTTTTGTGCCATTTTGTCTTTAATACTGTCTAATTGGAGGATTACACTACACTGACTATTCCTGAACTTGTGGAACAAGGATTACATCGGCCGTCTTGCAATTGCGTCATATATGAGGTCGTTAAGTCAGTTTGGAATGTAAAGGTGTAGACAATTAAATGACATGAAATAAAAAATTGGTGACCTCAAAAAATGGCATGATCCGAATCTTTCAACTAAGCACTAATAAGGAGATTCCGTCGGAAATCCTGCAATTAAGGATCAACCGCAACGTTTGTGAAATGGTTCGTGTCTCACGTACGAGTTAACACTTACGCCGTGCATTTCTTTCCTGGAAAACACGCAAAGTCTGGATTCAATCATGGAATGTGTCATCGCCAAATCCTAAGCGCCGATACCGGGCGCCCGAGAAAGTGAAGTGAGGAACTGGTATTATTGAATTGTTCCCGTTTTGACTTATGACAGCTTGAGCTCCCCCTGTGAATGTGTTTGTACTATAAACTGGGC
>JAQFYE010002831.1:0-16883 GCA_034694305.1 Protaphorura glebata
ATTTTAAAATACATGTTTCGCGCAGCGCGTTTGATTGATGGCAGCAGTACGAAGTGAGACACTGCATAAAACTCTCTACTAAATACATAAATACATACGGGCGAAGAATGAGTCATTATAAATGCAAATATTTTCAAACAAATAGAGGTGTCCCTCAGGACTCCGTCCTAGGCCCTTTGTTCTTTCTCATCTACTTTGATCTTTATAAGATCGTCAAAAAGCTGGCAGGATCAAAACGAGAGATACACCGCTTTCATATTTGTCTCTACAAATTATAGATAGAATTGCTCTGAAACAAAGTATACGCTTTTTTCTATGAGCTTGGAAAATGGTACGGTATTCCAAAAACCATTACCATTTTGGGTAATACCGTTGAATGAGCCAAATATTGATAGACAAAATTAAATTCTGAAAAATATGTCCGAATGTTAATAACAGTGGAAACTAAAAATATTGAGCTTAGGGACGATTGGAGTAAAAAGAATAGCTGACTTTAGGTGTCATTATTGCAAAAACACACAAAATAATTATTTTTAATGATTTAAGGTCGTAAATTGGATTTTCGAGAAAAATAAATAATCTGAATAAATGAAAGTGAGAAACACAAAGGCGGTTCGAAATTGTCGAGGGTGTTTCGACCACTCCCGAAAATAATAGTTGGAATGCCATAAATACATAAAGAGTTCCCAAATAGAACTTCGCAGTGAACAAATGAAAGTTCGTCATTTTAAAATCACAGAATATCGTAAATCAAGAGCAGTAAAACGAATCCTGACTCAGAAATGCGAATCAAGTGTTGCGTAGATCAAATGAAATATTTGTTGTCCTATATTTCCTAAGAGTGAAGCCATTCCTGAGATTTGCATAGAAAATTGGCACAGTAGTCAATTCCACTTCCACTGCTGCATGCTGGGTTCTAAAAGAAAAAAGTATAGAGATGTTTATCTCCTAAATCTTGGCGCGCGTACCTCGTGTGTGTCTTATTCCGCCATTTCGTGTACTCTACATCTAGACTCTTTTCCCATAAAATCTTATTATCAAGTAAAGTTTAAATCTGATAAACTTTATTCGTATTCTTACATAACATGAGATTTCTTGTAATATGCGCATATGGTGTAGGCCAAAATAAAACCTTCAGTTTTTCTCAAAACGAAAAACTGTCAAAATATTTTCAACATTTATTTTTTTCTTTGAATTTTTTTATAATTATGAACCACCCTGTACCCAAAAAATTTGTGACGTCTGTTTTTGATGTTTATTGTTCATGTGAAGTTTGTAGGATTTCCCAACAGAAAAATGATTTGAAAGGATTCATTTGACTTTGAACTGGAATGAGTCGTTTGATTTGATTCATGGAAGTTTGAAGTGGAGTCTAGTCTTCGAGTAGGAGGAGAATAAATGGGAATCGATTAGACTCTTCAACCACTCCAGAGCACCACCACAATAACACCACTCTTCAAAATTCAATTTGTTCCAAACTCCACGTCAAGCATTACCGAGTCAAATTCTTAATGACTTTGACTTTACAATAATTCGAACCAAAATTCTGCTGAATTACCTTCAAAAACAAGGTACAGAATTTTCCTACGAATATGGACCACCCTTCAAAATATTAATTGAAAAAAAGGAACTCAACTCGGATATTCTGAACCTCCCAGTATAAGAAATCCAGATTTAATTAACAGAACAAAGCAAATACATTACTTCGCGAGCACAACTTTATTTGGAATGTGAAATGAGGCAAGTTGTTTCAAGTCCTGGCCCAACTTCGAGAGAAATCTCGGTGGAAACTTGGAAATAGAAACACCAAACATAAATCGCATGTATTAAGAATTTATTCTGGCCAAGTTTAAAGTATTAGGAATGAACTTTCTTTAAATTTAATTCCATAAGAAGGAAATTTTTTGGCATTCTCAAAATACAGGGTGTTCCTAAATGATGGCGACAACTGAATTTTGCTATAACTTTTGACCAGTTGTTTCGATTTGAATGAGGTTATGCGCATATTGAAGCTGAAGAACAAGAAGAATTAACAAAATTTAGTACGAATGCTATAATGGCTAAGGGCGTGCCTGAGAAAACGTTTAAAAACTTTCCTGACTTTTTTAACATTGCGGTAATGGGTGCATAAAAGGCGTGATTTCATGTTTGGCATAACATTACCCTTGTCGAATTCAACAAATTATGACGTCGAAAAGATTTTATACCAATTTTGCCGGAATGCCGTCATAATTTGTTGAATTCAAGAAATGTTGTTATACTGAACATGAAATCACGCCTTTTCTGCACTCAATACCGCGATGTTAATAAAGTCAGGAGAGTCCATAAACGTATCTGAAGCACACCCTTAGCGATGATTGCATTCCTACTATTTTCTCTTTCAAGTTTCGCATAACCTCATTCAAATCGAAACAATGGTCAAAAGTTGTCGCCATCATTTAGGTACACCCTGTATAATTCAAAAATACAGTAATACAAACTATTCCAAAACACCACGGGCTACAACATGCAAAAAATGAAATAAAAACACCGTAATAACGAATGAAGGTGAAAAGCTAGATCATTCTTCAAAAAAACGAAAAATTTGATAATTTTTGTAGCCTTACAAAACGAAAAAAAGAACAAGACACGTCTGCTATCTCTGGATTGGTTCAACTCTTGAGATATTGAAATGGATTTTAATTTAGAGAATGGAAAAAATCCAGATTCCCAAGTTGGTCTTCATATTCCTCTTCATTTTCTATACTAACCAATATGTAGGACGTGAAGGAGTAAGGAGAGTGGATGGGTGCCTTGGGTATTGAATGAAATGCTTTTCATTCTTCCCTCTGTTTGTTTGTTCATCTCAATCCTTCTCCAAACGAACTCAAATCTATGTACTCACTCAACTCTTTCACTAATACCAATACCAATTCCAAAACTAGAACGTACAAATACCCACAAGTTCAAAGAGGACAATGTCCAAGTACAAATACAATCCGATTTTCCGTGCTCAACTATCATTATCCTTCTATACAATTTAGGAATTCACCTCATTTTGACAAATACACTTCTAAACATGATACTAAAACGAATGTGGAAAAAACTATTGAATTTGCAAGGTAAAAGGCCTACCCAAAATGGATAACACGAGCGGTAAGGTCAAAATATGAAATATATTCTATTGTTCTTCCAAGTTCCAGCTTTGACGTTTTTGGAATACAAAATAAGTCAATTTTGGGGATTATGGTTTATGAGACCCGAAGAATTGCGTATGACGCGCAACGTGTTCATAAAATGGCGCCATATGTCTAGCGACGTGACAAATTTTCCTTTCGCGATGTCTCTGAGGGATAATTTCTTAAGAAATAATTTTGTGGTGTATGTATGTACGGTTGAAGTTGAAGCTAAATCCTTAGGCCGTAAATCAAGTCACGTTTTAAGTTGCGCCGCGGAGTTGAGGGAATTTCGCGCACTCAAGACGAGTCAATAAACTTGTTGGACAAGTAAGACCGTGTCCGACCGAGTCACTCACAAGTGTGACTTATTTTTCTCCAGTGCAGTGAGAGTCTCACAAGGTAATCGCGTGACATACAAGTCTTATTTCAGGTCACCACACCACACGTTTTGACACATTCGTGACCCGATGGTCCGGGTTTCTTTTATTATTTAAGATTAATGACTTCGTGAGGTCACAGATTGGTTGCACACGTTTTCTACATAATTACAAACACACAATACACACATAATTAAAAGTTTGTCCAAATTAAATATTCCTATTCCATTTGGACGCTATATAGGCATCCCGAAAATATCAACTTTCCTACCTTCCCAGTCAATTTCATTATCATTTACTAATATTTACACAATGATTTTACAGTACGATGTTCTAAATGAATTTGGTTGCAAGGTAATCCACAGATGTCAACTTTCCTACCTTCCCAGTCCTTTTCATTGTTGTCAGGCAACCCAAAAATATCAATTCTCCTACCTTCCCAGTCCTTTTCATTGTTGTCAGGCAACCCAAAAATATCAATTCTCCTACCTTCCCAGTCAATTTCATTATCAATTAGTCATATTTACACAATCATTCTAAAGTACGATGTCCTAAATGAATTTGGTTGCCAGGTACATAGACCAAGGATGTCAGCTTTCCTACCTTCCCAGTCCTCTTCATTGTTGCCAGGCAGCACAAAGATATAAACCAAACCTTCACAGGCCATTCATTATCATTTAGTAATATATATGCAAGCATTTTACAATGCGATGTTCTAAATGAATTTGGTTGCCAGGTGAACCCGAAGATATCAACTTCCCCGCCATGCCAGTCCATTTCATTATCACTCAGTAACATTTACACCAGCAAAGACAGGACAATGTTCTAATCAAATTGTGTTGCCAGGCGACCCAAATAAATGAACTTCCCTACCTTCCCTGTCACACAAATGTCATGTCACATGGTTACCTTGTTAGTTCTTTCCACTCTCCCTTGAGCGCGGTGGTGGTGTGCCTTCTTCCTTTTGTGAAAATGGAGTTTTATTATGAAAAGAAATTGGTTGGAATAGAAAAGCGTAGGAAGGCCTTAAGCGTACGTATTTACAGATGACGACATGTACTGACACCACTATATTTTTTTTTGCTCAAAATAAAATAAACGTGGTGTGGTGTCTGGTCTTATAAAAGTCGGACACCGCATTGCGGGAGCGCGCGCTGGATGAATTCTGACAAAGGAATTACGAACATCGGGACGAAGACAAAGCCGTCCAATAAAATGAAATGGAATGAAAATGAAATGACTGTGAACACATTAGTACGGCACTCAACTTATGCCCCAAATACTTTCCGTAGTACTTTGCGTGCCAACTCTAAATATTATGCAATGTCATCAACTATTTTTCGTTCCACATCTCAAACCTAATCCAATATTTTTTGTTTCAAGTTTTTTATCCATTCTTTCTGCTTTAAAATATTTATTTGGAATTTTGCCGCTCAATTCAATTCTTCAGAAAGTCGATCTCATTAAGAAAGCTCAACATGGAAGAGTGGACAGGCTTTGTAATATTCTGGTAATCGGCTAGGGTTCGATTCCTACAAGATGCACCGAGTGCCGCTAGATATTTCTCCACGGCCGGTTTCCGTACTACCAGACTTGGGTAAATTACATTGGTAATTGTAATTTCAATTACAAAATACAATTACAATTACGTCATTGTAATTGTAATTAATTAATTTCAGTATTTAAGCTGTAATTTGCAATTGTAATTGAATACTTTACAAATTGTGTGTAATTGTAATTGTAATTTGTAACCGAATTTATATTTCTCTAGATTACTTTAACGATTACTTAAAATTTTGACCATCAAATATAAAGACGTGACTATGATGTTAGCACACATGAACTCATCATTTCAAGAAAGTAATTCGAATTGGAATTTGTAATTGTAATTCTATTTTTAATTACATAATTGTAATTGCAATTAATTACTATTCCGTTCTTGTCCACGTAATTGTAATTGTAGTTAATTACTTTCAAAATTTCTCCATAAATGTGTAATCAAAATTAATTACAATCAGAAATGAGGGTGTAATTTGTAATTAATTACATTTTTAAAGTAATTGACTCAAGTCTCACTGTCGGTTGTTTTTTCTCCACGGCCGGTTTTCCCTTCTACTAGGGGTATCTCCCCAATCCAAAATGAATGTGTTACACATTAATTTAAAATAGAGTGGCAACAAACCCGACCTACGGTGGGGAATATCATCTGAATATTTAAAAGGGTTCCAAGTAGAAGGTGGTGTCTTAAAAATCCGATAATGGTTCCCTCGGCAATTTGGCACCGAAGGACCAAGACATAAAGTTAATGGGATAATTAAGAAAAGAAGGGATGGCAGGAGTAAATCGTTGAACAATGGACTCCCATTCATCCAATCACTCCTAAGTCCATTTTTACGAGGACATTCAAGAATATTTCTTTTCTGGAAGAGAAAAGCGTGAAAGCCGCGCGTATCCCGCCAGGCCAAGCTAGGCCTTGTCTTGTCTTAGTGAATGGATTGAGTCATGATTTGAGACGTGTGTCTATCTACGTGTCTTTTCAATGCAATCCTTCCTTATTTTGTTCCGTGCATTCAAGTCAACAACATGAAACAAGATCTTCCTGACTTTCTCTCTCGCTTTCTCCAAAAATCTGATTTGTCATGCTCTATCTCCCAGACAATCGTCTATCAACCCATCCACAAAATAAAAAGGTCAGATCGGACCGGATAAAATAATACAACCCGTACCCGATCCGACAATAGACAATTCCGCTCGGACCTGTAAGTTAAAGTTACTCTTAGGTCGTCATTCTTTTTATTACCTCCAAAGTTTTGGTTTTTAACGTTCTTTCGTAGTAATTTAATGAAGCTGGAACTTTTATGACGACTCCTGTACGGTAATGTGAAATGAAATTTTCTTAAGTTCAAACTCGTGTCCTTGGCTCTTAACCTTGGCTCTTAGGCTGAAATTAATACCCGGACTATTCACTTTTTGATTTGGGGTTTTATTGCGTTTTTGGGGTTTTGTTGGGTTTTTTGGGTTTTCTTGGATTTTTAGGATTTTCATGAGTTTTGTGGCTTTTTTAGGTATTCGGGATTTTCAGGGTCCTTTCGGTTTTCTTGGGTTTTTAGGGTTCTAGTGAGATTTGGGTTTTACGGTTTTCATGGATTTTCTGGTTTTCATAGGTTTTTGGGGTTCTCTTGAGTTTTTGTGGTTTTCTTGGGTTTTTGGTGTTTTCTTGGTTTTTGAGTTTCGTGTCTTTCTGGGATTTTCTTGGGCTTCCAGGGTTTTCTTGGGGTTTTGGGGTTGTCTTAGGTTTTGGAGGTATTCTTGCGTTACTTGGGATACAGAGACTTCTTGGGTTTTTGGGTTTCAACAGGTAGCAATTTGGCACAATCCCATCAAAAACCCTAAAACCCAATATTTGCGAGCCAAATGCTGAACATCCAAAAGCGTACCGCCAAAATGTAAACAAAAAAAATATTTCTGACTAAAAATTTAGAATAGCCGATCCGGTGGAACCCTGAGTCAGAAAATGCTTTATCTTCATCCAACTAGCTGTCAAAAAAGCAGAGAAAGAAAGTAAAAGAGAAAAGTCTTTCTACTTACTTTCACTATCCAACTTTCGAATGACGGACTCAATGAGTGAGTGTTGCGGAGCTACATGGCCTTTCCGAATCGGCATTTCCACCTCCAAACAACTCCCCCACTCCGAGGTAAGTTGTTCAAAGGGGTATCAGCAGCACGGAGTTTCCCGGGTTGAGTCACACAACAACCATTTTTTCACTACCCGGGTCGGGCGGGAACTCCCATCCGAGATTTTTAAATGTTTTGGCTTAAAAAAAGAAGTTGGAAGCAGTTTAGTGACGTCACAGTCACAGATTACGTCACGAGTCACGTGTCCGTCACGTCCTAAGATTATTTTGGTGTAAGTCTGAGTCTGGATGTCTAGTGTTCTGGCATGACGACATGATGATTCTTTTAGATCACTCACTACTCCTTCCTTTCATCTTCCAAAATAAAAAAACTATATATAGCTGGATCTACTGGCACGACACACAGGAGAGAAAAAAAATTGCATTCTCATGGTCCAATTCTTTTCAGTCTCCTCATGTCCTCATTTGTTTTGTTCCCACAGACATAGCAGACAGAAAAATAGTCAAAGTCGACGTACAAGTAGAAGACACAATCACAAATATGTAGATGATTATACCAATGTAGTATAGGCAAGCCAAGATAAGCGACGTTGCTCCAAATTGTAGCGAAGAATTGGCTGTAGCGGCGGCGATTTCAATTCAATATGTAAATTTTTGCAGTAAAAAGACACGAGACGACGATGCGATTTCTAATGAGGTAGCTAAGTTGGTCCGTGAACACACTCAAACTCCACTCTCAAGTAGGTATAAAAAATTCCATCATTTTTAGGTAATTTTAGGTATTTTTTAAATCATTTTAAATTTCAGTGTCATTTTTTTTAATAAAAACTTGCAAATCCACTTTGTAATGGAATTCCATCATTTTTAGGTAGTTTTAGGTATTTTTGGGTGGTTTTAGGTATTTTTGGGTGGTTTTAGGTATTTTTTTTAAATCCATTCCATCATTTTTAGGTAATTTTAGGTATTTTTCAAATCATTTTAAATTTCGGTGTCATTTTTTAAATAAAAACTACTGGCAAACAGGTAGCTGTTCATATGTATAGATATGATAATGAAGCGCGAAATATTTTTAATTCAAAAAATGAAAAATTTCATAATTTTAGGTAATTTTAGGTATTTTTTCTAAATTTTTTAATTTTTTTATTACAAAACCTATAATTGTTATGCTGCGGCGACACAGACATTAGTTGCTTGTTTATATGTGTAGATATGCGATGGGATAAGCGACGGCGACGCGGGAAATAATATAAAATTGTAATAATATTTTTGTTTACATTTTTAATATTGTTTGTTTGGTAATTTTGAATTAGACTTGTAGTTGAGGCAACGGAGGTAAATTGTTTGTTTGTTTGTGGTCCAATTTGTATATTTATTTTTATATGCCTAGTTTCGTACGTAGTTGTAAAATTGTAGAATTGTTTGTGAGACCTAAGGACTGGACTGTGACGTACACGTAGGTCCACTCACTAAGGAGGAAAGAAATGAACTGAGTAATGAAATTCAATTCTGTTTGGTTCGGTATAAAAGAGAAGGAGAAGGAGAAGGAAGTGAAATGCTAATAGTACAGAAACCAACGGTTAAAAGAATAGTGTACAGAAGTCCATGCTCCATTCGGTGGTCGGGTGCCGGAGAAACCTTTGGGAACGAACCAACTCGGGACATGCCGAACACGGGTGTCAAGCAACTCAAGTACGAGAACGGGACCTGGCAAAATATGACAAGGTCCCACAATACCAAACAATACCAAAAACTATATCATTACGATTCGGAGTTATATGTTCAAAATGAGTCTACCAGGAATCGAACCCCAAACCTCATGGAATAGAACTTGACGCTTTGCCCTTTACGCTGTGACGAGCCTCGACCTGATCCTAAATAATTTCAAAGGATACCGCACAAAGGGCACACAAAATATCTCCTGTCCGAATTATTTGCATTTTGGATATGTTATAGCCCTTGACGTCTTGAAAAACTTTTGTGAAGGTCCGACCCCTAAAAGTTACAGTGTTTAGACACTAGATATACACATGGGGGCATGTCTTACGTCTAGGGTACGCTCAAAATTATATACTAGTAAGAAGATTGGGTTGGAAATAAATGTAGCCATAAATAAAGACTGTTTTTAAAGAACGGATGGCTATTCACAATAATTCACATCTCTGTGTCTATGATTTTAATGATATTTTGTCGATTTCTCAATGGCTGTTAAAAATTTCAATGGCAGCATTTCAAATCTGGCTCTAAATTGGCACAGATTTTCATAATAATTGTTCCGACACAATTTTCTTTCTTTTCTTTAACCAATTTTTGCCAAAATGTATATCTCACTATTTTCCATTCTTATGAATAATTTACGGAATTTGTGGAAGGAGTCTAATTAATTTTGCTAGATATGCATATTATGGTCAGTAGTTCACCCCAAACACACAATTTACGGCATAAAATGTATATCTCAATATTTCTTTTGGATATTGAGGATGTGGGGTTAATTATTTTGTTTGACCCTGTACGGATAGTGATGGAGTGAGAGTGGGAACGAAAGGACTACACACTCGTACATAGTTGAGTTGTGGCATACTTTGTGAATGTTTTTTTGGGATGCTACGCAGTAGTATCGGGAGAGTAGTGAGCTGAGCGTACTATGTATGTTAATGAAGGGCGGGTAGGTCGGATGGAACGAATGGTGTTTGGGACCGGAATTCCGGACCGTAATTAAGTTGACGGAGAATAAAAGAGGTTAAACTCTGTGGCTCATTAGGGAAATGAGTGAGGAATTCAATTAAGACCGAATTACATCAACATAACATACACAACCATGTACTATTACCATAAATACATATTTAATCAAACAGGGTCACTCAATTATTTTTTATTACATAACTATAAGCATTCTCATCTATATTTTAGTACAGGGTGGTTCAGAAACTACATGTCATTTTACCCCTGGGCTCAAATTCTACGACAGGTGTTTCTGGAGTTGGAGAGAACTAAAAAAATAAGATGATGCATTTTTTGTCGAATTTTAATGGTTAGGTTTGATTAGGGAAGTGGTTATGATCCACCCTGTAAATTCCCAAATCCAAAGAATTCTTTCTCTCTTTTGCTACTCTGAATTTAGTTCTGGGCGAAATGCGGGGTGAAAACTTAGAAATAACGAAGTCCAATTAACGAATGTAATTAGAGTCAGCTGGCGTCAGACCAAGTGTTTATTCAGTGTTAATTAATTGTAAACCAAAATGTAAAATCTAAACATGTACTACATATATTTTACACATGAGTCTAGTTTCCCTGCTACGCTTGATTGAATTGCGAACAACATTTTATCCATTATTTACCCAAACTTCGAATACGTACGTATAATAGGTGATATGGTCGAACTGATGGGACTTAAAGACGCGATGACGCGAACCTTAATATGTTAAATTAGAATTAGACATAAAAATTTGAATTTCCGGATTTGTGTCATTATAGTTAATTAGGACCAAGTCAAAGTTAGGATTTCGACCAAACGTATGTTTTTCTTCTGATAAAATGAATAAAATCGGGCCATATGTGCTTTAATTGTTCCAAGCATATTTCCGAATATATATATAAAACAGTTATTATGTATTTAAACGAAATATATAATTTCAAATAAAAGGGAGTAATATTAATATAAACTAACGTTTTAAGTGGAAACAATTAGAATTTGAATAAGCACTCTTTTGTCAACATTCGGAACAGATGAGGTCAGTTAGATGAATTATTAATTGTTAAATGAAGGGAATACCTGCAATTATTTGTATTCATATTCTAATTCCTAACACGTGCTTTGAGTAATAATTTTGGAAATTATATTCTAATATTTAAACAAATAGTTTATTTCTAACCCGTCGTGTCTGTGGGCATGCTTCAATTGGAGGACGGGGACTCAATAAAATTATTTCGGTGTTTAAACAAAATTAGTGCATATACGTTCTGAAAAATATTTGGAAAATTCATGCATTATATTTATCAATGTATCGATCGTTTAAGTAAATACTTTCAACGGTGCCAGGAGCGTGAGTCTATCAACAAATGGTTATTCTCCCAGTGCCCAGCCTAGTGCTCTCCATTGAAATTATAAATTTTCTCCGAACCATGCCTGAAAGGCGGAAACACGTTCACAAATTTGAAATTTGACTTTCACGCCCCGAAAAGAAAAATAATAAAATTTAAATTGAAAAATCTATTTTTTTATCGACCATTTTTCTCAAAACTTGTTCTCGTTTTTGATGTCCTGAGTCTTATCGTAGACGAGTGAAGGTTTCCACATATACATTCAATCAACTGGAACCGCACTCAACGTCCGTTTGCATTTTCGTTCGCCACAGTAATATAGGTAAAAATATATAATTATATTGCATATTATTTACTATAATAAATAATAATACTTTGGTACAGGAATTATGGATGTGGACTTCCGCAATGGAATCACCGCAACCTAGACACGCCATAATATACATTTTTTAACATCAGTTGTGGAAATAATTACTTCCATGGTCAAAAAAAGTTCTTAAATCTTTAAAGATCGTGGATTACTTAAATTGCGTTACAAATTCTTAACAGTGTTGAAAGGTATAACCTACGAGGAAACTATTTGTGGTGGTTCTCTCCGAATTTCCCCAAGCATTTTGTTTCTGAAAGACCTATGCTCCAAACCCACAAAAATGACAATAGCTCACGCAATACTTAAAACTCGACTTTTAAAATATGTTTGAAACATTTTAAAAATAAGTGCGATGAGTGCGATCTCTTTGCGATCTCTTTGTTCTCAAGAAATTAGCAAGGGATATCCCATGAAACTTTCCCCCAAAACTTATCTCGAGGCCAAGGGGTTTTTTTAAATCGAAAAAAGAAATTCTTTCAGATAGCCTTTGCACTGCTTGGAATAATAAGTCAGAGGATTAATAACCTCATAATTTTGCATATTTTAATGTATTGTGGCCCAGAAATCAATATTAATTTAATATTATATAACACGGTGTATTGAATTCTGGGCCAAAAATACACTCAAATCGGCAAAAATTGGGTCTTAGATCATTTTTGGGAAAAGTTCTACGGAATAGCCAATGCTGAAGCCTTGAGCTTGAGAACAAAGAGTCCCCTCTTTGTATTTCATTTAAATAATTTATATCTTTTTTTAGAAATGGTGTATTGAGTGTTGCGTGGGATAATGACTTTTTGAGGGTTTGGGGCAAAGGTCTTTCAGAAAGATAAGTTTGTGCTAAATTGGAGGGAAGGAGAGATACGCCTCTAATAGTTTCCTCGTTAGAAGTGCTACAGAAAAATTTGCAGACATTCAAAATAATAATTTCTGTCAAGATTTTGTGTTTCTTTAATTTTTTTGGTGCATTCAGTCACAATCTTGACAGAATTATTTTGAAATTAAAAATTTGGCATACATTTTAACCCGGTGTTCAACCATTCCAGAGTATTATTTAACGAAATTTTCTAAAACAGTTTACTCGTAATTTTTACTCCTTAATTTTTCTTTCCTTACATAGTTTCTTCTGTCGGTCCCTTCTGACCGATTCAATTGGGATCATTTTGTCACAACAGCCTGGAATGGACTAGTATGTTAAATTCCAGAATCAGACGGCTGGACGGGACAAGTTCTTCAGGTCAGTTCTAGTTCGATTCTGGTCTGATTTTGATTTCAATTTAAGCAATTGTTATTCGTACTCCATTTGTAATTAAATTAGATTTATTCAGTACACGAGTCGAATTGTTTGATCACATTGGAGAAGAGACGGAATGGGAGTAGTGGTGAAGAGTGGTGAAGAGGTCATACTGAGAGCCAAAAGACTGGACCAAGTCGTCGGACTCATGAGATGAAGTATGTCATTTGTCATTTACATATTACTCTATATAACAGAAAGGTCCATTGAAGTTTTCAAATATAATGTCAAATGTCATGTCCAACTCTGGATAATAAATTATATTGCAGTGCTGCGATTCGGCCGTTTCTTTGAGACTCTTCAATCCACCTTCCCTCTGTTGATTGGGGGTGCACTGAGTGATTCATGGACCCGATGCCTCATCGCCATGTCCAGGATTTCCAACGCTTGTTACAAGTTCTTAGACCACGTGATTTGTTTGGACAAACTTTCCTCCCCCGTAACGCCATTGACACGGAAAGTTGAGAAAAAATCTCGATTCTGGTTGTACGCAATTCTCCTCGGCCTTTGGCGGGATGCGAATGTACTGTTCAGAATATACAGACAAGAGATCGTGAGGGTCAGGTGGGTGTGGCGCCTTCCAAGACAGCAAACTACATTGCATAGCGGGAACAGCAACAAGGAAGAAAAGAAAGGAGGAGGAGCTAGAGTCAATTGTCGGGGAAGGGTGCGACTGGTGGGAGGAGTTATGCTGGAACACGGAGATGTGGGTGGGGACACGCTCATGAACCTCCTTGACCTCTTACCCCCCCTCGATTTCCTCAAGTACATTCTGTTGACTCCTGCAGTGATTGGTTTTGTAGGGGCCATGTCCACCCTCTTAGCAGCACTCCCTCAAATCAATCCTATGATTATAATGGTTCCTGCGTCATAGGCCACATAGTATGTAGTGCAGAGCAGCAAAGAACATAGAGTGAAGGGGAGGCGTTTTAAAACTATAGACAGTGACATGTGACATCCAATGTTCACCAATTCAGTTGATAGTCATTTTGCCATTCATCCGTTGAATCGATTCCCCGAGTATTGACACTCTTATTTTACGTGAATTCTTAGTTCTGTTAAGTCACTAGTCAATGCAATAATGTGCCCTATATTCAAACATCTTACCTCAGAACTGCAACTTCACCACAACTCGCCAACCCTCTCACTTTTTTAGGGAACGCAATCCCGGGAACGGTAATAAATTCCGGTTTCCACCATTTCCTAACTCCAACACGCAACTGTCATTTCATACCCGGTCAATCAGGACCAGCTCTGGTTACCAATTGAAGTTTATGAGCCATTCAATGTACACTGAAAAGACGCAATACCTCCTCAGAGCTGTTAAATAAGAATTGTCAGGTTTTATTGACTGCAGCCTCTTTCTTGGTTGTTGTTACAGCGACTGGTCTAACCGTGAGTGCTACAGAAGCGACTGCGGTAATTTTGAGGCGCGCGCGTGAGTTAATGATGACATTCATTAATTTAGTGGTTGAACACGAAATTGAAAATTTTCCATGCACTGATCTTGCCTTTTTACAGGAATTCGTATACAGTACCTTAGACGACTCGGCATTGTAGGAAATCACATAGGATAACCAACCATGGAGTATGGAAAAAAAATTCAAGAAGAGCAGAAAGAATGTAAGGTCAGAAAAATTCATGACCTTCATACAATACATACCCGATTATAAATGTATTTACACCAGAGTATGCATGGGTAGCCAATTTCGTCTTCTATCAACCAGACTGTCACCAGAAACTCTATTTACAATGTAATGTACAACTTTTTACTTTAAGAATCAGGCAATCAGACTGGTTGACGCTCGTTTGGCACTAAATATTCCCGAAAAATATCAAAAGCCCCAGTCAGTCTCGCCGATGTCCGGAATCCCAATCTCATGAAAAGAGAAGGGGAAATTCATTACCATTCCCATGCCTGAATTTTTCCTAAGGCAACATGATCATGCATGATGCCCCGTTTCATGGAATTCTTCACGATTACCTTGCCTGAAAATGGCGAGGAATCTTGAATCTGAAATTCTCTCCGAATTCTATTGATCCAGTACACCAACAACACAAACACTCTGCACGAAAGATACCAACAAACCAACTGTGAGTCCAATGCTGTGCAGGGCCAGTGAAAAAAAAGACAGTCCGGATGAATCTAGACATACGTCCTTCTTCTTCAAAGGCGAGCGCTGAACTGAACTGACTAGGTTTTCTTTCTTTTCTAGGTATGTCCCTGTGTGTAGTGGTAATAATTTGCAGATAGACTTTTTCAAAACAGGAAGAAATTTGATATATTTATTGTGCAGACCGAATTTGTGTAGTTCAGAATTATGACTTAAATGTAGTAGGGAATGTAAGTAGAATGGAACAGAATGTTTGATCAGGATCACTGGCTGTTCTAGGATCAACTGATCTGATCAGAATCGCATAGTGGAGATTGACTGATGACTCAGCTTAGCATTCTGGTCTTGTTTATACTAAGAAGAGAGCAAGAAGAAGCCGAGGTGTGACTTGATGACTGAATTTCTGTGTTGATTCATTCGGGGAAGCTCTGATGGCGGAGGAGTCACCTCGGGTTTTCCTAAGTGCCTGATTTTATTTTCCGGTTCCTATGTATGTAGAAGAAAGGCCCATCCGTTACCTAGATCTTCATCCCTATATGAGACTCCAATTTCGACCGTTTGCTCGATATCTGCTTTCTAAACATGCTAGATGTTGAAATTTTGCCTGTAATTTTCTTCTTGGGAAGTGTTGATTTTGTTGCGTGCTACGAATAAAAAGAAATGGGGTCTAATTTGTCTGTTTACTTTGAATTTCACGTGCTCAATGGAAGTGATATACCGTATCGCCTGTAATTACTCCGGTTTGGTGATTCCTTTGTGACAGGCGGGTATTTCCAGGTTGGTCATATTGGTCTTGCCGAAGAGCAAGTACTCCATCTGGTAATCTGGAAGTTGTTCCTGCTTTACAAAATTGTTCATATATAAGCATCCCCCTCTTGCTGTACTATCGTTATTGACATTTATTTATTTATTTGACATTTATTTATTGACATTGAATTATCCGTCCGATATACTTCGTCTGGAATATATCTTCGCAAATTTGTTTGCGTCGCAAATAGTAGAACTATGCTCAGGCTTAATTATATTTGGTTAAGACTTACAAGATATTGCAGGTATATCCTGTCGGCAATGTAAATTTTATCATTAATGTGATCCAAAGATGTTCATGCAAACATGCTTTCTCTGAGTATGTAAGGTTTTCAGTTGTATTGAACTTACTCGAAAATTGGAAACGGCAATTGCAATACCTAAAATTATATTAAGGTATGATTAGTTCTTGGCAGTTTCGCCAGAAATGCGCATTGCTTTTGAGCCAACCGGTAATGCAAGTTAAAATTACTAAGTATGTTAGTATATAATGTTAAATAAGAACTGTGGGTCCTTACTTACCACAGGTCCTTTCCGTCGTCGTTAGCTTTTTTTTCTAACGAAGAATGTTCCTATGTGTAGCGATTATATATTGCTAGGAAATGAAGTTTTGCTTACCTCGGCTATGTTTCTTCCCACTCACTTTAATCACTTATTCACTTATTTTCAATGTTACGAGTTTTAGTGTTAAGTTAGTGAGGCTGATCTCGTCAGATCAATGTATCATGTGGTTACTGGGAAAGCCTAGGGATCAGACTCGGTAGTCTGACATGTTTCCATTGGATGGTCAGGGTGTTACTGATACCCTATATCGGTTTCAAGATCCTATTTGTACTAAAGTTAAATGAACGTTGGGGTGACCGGTTGACTTCTTCCGTGTGGTGATTCATCCGGGTTTTTTCTAATCGGGCAGGACTTATCTTGGGTTTATTTCAAATGACTTCCAGGCGTCTTTGTACTGATGGGATGCCTCTCAATCTTGATGGAACGCCTGTGACTGTTCTTCCTTGACCTCCTCTTTGACCTGAGCCTTAATTCCCTGTGTTGACTTTCCTTCGTCACACACCGAAAAGACAAACCCAAGACAAAGGAC
>JAQFYE010002832.1:0-16882 GCA_034694305.1 Protaphorura glebata
TGGGATTCGGAATGAGGAGTTCACAGTTCACCATTCACCTACGAATATTTGGTCACAGGAGGCCATAGGCTTTTTGTCCTGTATATTGGAATGATTTAGAATGAAATTAGAATAACAAGATTGAAACATTATTCATTCACAACCGGAATTTTTTTTGTATTTTTTTTCTTGAAATATGGGTCAAGTTGCTGCAATATGCAACAAAAAGTCCACTTTAGAAGTTCTGTAGGTTTATTTGAGTCTGAGATTGAGGCAAACTAAGCGCGAAGAAACCTTCCAAATTAACGTAACTTTTAGAGTTGGCTTTCAAATCAGCCTCTAGTCACGAGTACAATTTTATTTTATTATAGTATTCTATTTTAGTTTTACTTGGATTGGCATATTAACGGAGATTAAAATATTTCATCATCCGTACTCATACAGTATAATATTACATCATAGCAGTGTCATATACGCATGAAACTACAGGTTTTTTTATCGATTGCGACTCGATGACTCTAATGTTTTGGTATGAGTTTAAAATATTTATTACATTTATTACAGTTTTTCTTTCGAATTAATAAATACTTTCCAATAACAATAACAATTTAAAGAATGAGTCAAATACGTCAGTTAGTGATGAATGATGATAACTTTTACGAACTTTTACGACTAGGCCAATACTGAGTGAGAATGGAGATGATAGCTGGTGGAGATTTTCACATTTATTTTGGTCGTAAAATCAATTTAATTGGTGGGCACTCACTCAATACCAGTCCGTCAGCGATTGACGTTTAGATATACGATATACGGTGATATTTTATTTATTTTTATCTTTACTAGGCCGCCGATGTTCTCGCCGTACGACAGAAAAGAAGAATATACGATATCACAAATGTTCTGGAAGGGATTGGCCTTATTGAGAAGAAAACTAAAAATGCTATTCAATGGAAGTAAGATCTTCAATATTCTTGTTTGTAAAATTGATGAAATTGCTTAATTAACACGTACGTTAAATGTTTGGTTGCAGGGGAGCTAGTCCTGGGACAAATACAGAAGAATTTGTGGCTAGAGTCGAACGGTTAAAAGAAGAAGTTAGACGATTAGATTTTATAGAGAAGGATATGGACAGACATCGCCTCGTAAGTGAAAGTACATTGCATTCTCTTTTCATTTAGCCGTAGATTAATTTTAGGACTCTTTTCATTAGTGGTTGGAGCAGAGCCTTCGGAATGTTACGGAAGAACCTAGTAATACGAGATATGCATATGTTCGTCAAGAAGATATGTGCACATCATTTCTAGACCAAACTATTCTAACTATCAAAATCCCAAAAGACGCTCAGATGGAGTTTCCACATGGGGAAACAGTAAGTCAAGTCAATAGTGTTATTGTGGGTTTTTCAGACAATAATTTCAGAGTAACTTCTAACAAGCAATAATTTCTCTTTAGGTCGGAGAGGTACCTAAATACAGAATTCACCTTAAAGCGGCCAAGGAACCAATCTATTCGTATCTCATAAATCCGGAATTGGAAGCCCCTGGTGTCATTGTAGATTTTCCAGACCACTACAAAACTTATTTGGAGGCGAAGAGAGTAGAGAAAGAAGACAAAAAAGATTTGAGTGCAGCAGAAACTCAACTTGTTGAAACTGAAGGCGAAACACAAGAAGAGAGTCTAGAGCATAAACCGATTGCAGCCTCAACTCGAGTAACTCGATCCAGAGGTAGTATGTCACCAAGACGAGGAGGAGAAGAATCAGTGCTACCAGATAAGGTTGAAGCCACTGCACCTACAAGTATAATGTCAACCAGACGACAAGCAGCCAAAAGACAAGCAGAATCTGAGAGTGAGGGCAGTCAAGAACCGTCCAAGAAAAGAATTAAAACCGAAATTGATTCGCTTGATCAACACTCTGATTTAATAACTGTTCATGACGAAGTTGACTTGTCATCTGTTGTCGCTGAAGAAGAGGTCCATGGGTCCGATTTTCCACCTCCCGCTCAGTTATTTGAAATTGTGGCCGGTGATGACGAAGACGATGATTTGGTGTCCGAAATTCCGGACGGCTTTTGTTCCACTACTTGTAAGTTTATCTTATCACACCGTACTTTGAAGATTTGAACTATGGATTATTTTATTGTCCCCCTTACTTAACTACGAGAGCATGGGATCCTCACCCAGAAATGGCGGATGGGGCTAATTAGCATACTTTCCCAAGGTGGGGCATATTAGCCGACCTTCATATTTTTTGCATTCAACCTGATGTTGTAACTACAAATCACTACTAATACCGTCATTCCTCTTAACATTATTTCAAGCAAATGAGGACAGGGCTTAAGCTTAAAGGCGAAACTTTTGATAATTCAATTTACTTTATTTTACAGTGGTTGGTCCAATCTTAAGAATGAGTCCTCCTCCAACAGAACAAGACTATCGATTCACACTAGCAGTACATGAAGGACTGATTGATCTGTACGACATTAAACGGAACACGTCGGGATAAGTTTATAATGTAAAACATTTATGCAGTTGTTCAGAAAGTTCAGATTGTCTTAGATATAAATATTTCAGATAATTGTCCAACACCTCTCAGTTGTACAGTAGCTTGTAAAATATTTGTAAATAATAAACATAAGTTCCAATACATTTTATCAAACACGTTTGCCTTTCCAAAATAAGCTATCAAGTTGAGTTGTAGAAATAAAATCTATTAAAAAAATCCAGATTTCAAAATATGTCTACTTATATTATTATTTACTCCGGTCAGAGCACTCTTAATCAGAAGACATAGACTCATAGACATGGTGTAGTCTACTTGATGTGTTAACGCGATATTTCTTACTAAGGATACCTTCCCCCTGATCAGAAGTACGTGGTACTGGTACTGGTAACGTTTGATTCTGCCATGTATGGTGTATTATATTTTGTTTTAATTGTTAGGCTAGTAAAAACGATGTGATTTTAAACGAAAAATTGACTTGATTATTTATGAATTGCAAGCACTTTCTTTTATTCCAGTTTAAATAATATCTTACAAACAAGGTGGATTATGGTAAAGCATGTAACATTCATTTAACAAAACACTTGCCCTTAGATCTATCGTATGTATAATTCTCACTCCTCCCTTTGCCGTTTTTAGTTTCATTCATTTTCACCTTTAATAAAAATTAGCATCACCGACACTCCACATTATTCCCATCATTGGGTTCCGGCAATTCTGTAACAAACTTGCACAACTTTTTAGCACAACAAACTCTGAGCGAGCAAATGGTTACAAAACATTTATTTCCGTCAACTTGAAAATAATTTTGAATTTGAATTTGCAATTTAAACTGGACGAATGGATTTGCGTAGATTTAGTAGATAAGGTTATTGCAGAGGTTGTAACGTTGGGTCAAGTCAATACTCTTCCAGCTCTCCTCCATCTCCATTCGGTGGCATTGCAATATCACCTTCGTCTGGAGCAGCAAACCCATCCTGCAAATCATTCTTAAGTTTAATTTCGGTTAAAAAAATAAACAAAAATTGAAAAAAAAATCAACCAAGAAAATTTCGAGGCAAATTAAAAATAATTCAATTTAGTTTCACCTCTGTCGCATAGAGAATATCTAGTATCCTTTTCCTGATTCCATCACCCTCCTCCGTCTCTGCTTCTTGACAGAGAACTTCAATGTCCCTCAACTTTCCAAAGTAGAAATCTCTCTCCTTTTCTAACCCCTCCAGATTTAGATTCGTTTCGGCCAACTGAGGAAACAAATTTACTTTTAGACGTTTCGATCGATCCGAGCCTTGAAAACACATTTTAAGAACTTTGCATTACCTGAGCAGTAAGTTCTTCGATTTGGGAATTTGACGCGGCAGATCGGTTGGTATTATTGTTGACCATATTTCTCCCTGGTGAGGCTTGTTGAGGTTTAACCATTCCAACAGCGTTTGAATTCTTATGACCAACTAAAAATGAAACACAAAGAGCGTTTACAAATTGAGCAAGAAAACAAAGCAAGCTTCGATCAGATCAGGTCAATCAGGATGCTCATATTTCATATATCTGAACTGAACTGTTCCAACCGCTTTCGGATAGTTTGACTCAATTCAATATCACTGTATTTATCTTATCTGATCGCAGCTTAAACGAAACATAAACACCGAAAAATTCGCTTTGACGGTTCGCCGATGTTCGTTCGTAGCTTCTGTGTTTACCAGTCGGAGGTGGTGCAGAGGTCCGACTCCTTGAGGCAATTTGGGATGTCGGGGGTGCGACACGATGAATTGGTTTTCCAGCAACTCCTGGTGACCCAAGTGGAACTCCACCGCGAGCTTCCAAGGCATTGTACTCATCTCCCTTGTAATTGGCATCAAAGAACTTTTTGAACCATTGAACAAATTCAAAATTGTCTTGAAAACGGCCTTTAACGAGCTTATCCACTGGAATTATCTATACAAAAAAATGAAAATGAAATCACTAGAATCTAAGAAAATAAGACTTTATACGAAAATAACCGATTAACTAACCTTCTCAACATCAACTTTCTTAAAACCGGCTTGTAAAAACTTAAAATTTTGAATGTATTCGTGTTCCAATTTGGTCTGAAATTTGATTTTCTTCAACACAACGGTTCCTAAAAGTATATCATAAATGCTTAGACATCATGACAGAAGAAGGATAACAATTACAATAAAATATCAGCACGCCGTTAAACAAGTTACCTGGAAAAAGCATGTCCATGAATTGACAATAAGCAGCACCGGAACATAACTCCTCAATTTTGGTAAATGTTGACTCGAGGCAAGAGTTGACCCAAGACAGCATGTCATGTCGACTCAAATTGTCCGACGTAACGTTGGTGGCGTAAACGTTCACAGCAGCCATGACTCCTGTCCTCTTGTTGGCTGTATAAAATGAATTAATACAATTACAATAATATATACAACAATCACAGTCACAATCCCTTCGTTCAGACTGTCTCAGATCTTCAAACGGTACGTAGTCCACGTCGTCGTAGTCGTAGTCATAATACCCATTATAATACATGGTAACTTCAAAACTCGAGTCAAAAATTGAAATCACAAAAGTCAACTTTAAAACTATAGATTCTACAGCTTTTGAGTTCCAAGACGAAAAGTGCACAATTGATTGTCTGGAGTACAAAACGACAAGACCGTTCAAGTTCAACTCCGGAGAAGAACTGAAGGTTCAAACCGAAATACCGAAGCAGATTAAATAAACTTGGCTTCATTTTGCTGACCGAGACCGCGACGGAGCGTGAGAATGGAAATACATAAAAGTATGGACAAAAGTACTCACAAAACATTCTGGATTTTCCTATTCGTTTCGTGTTATTGAGGCCAGCTCAGCAGGGCAGGGTCAACTAATGACGGTCTTAAGAGACGGAAATTATAAAATCGATTCCTCTTACCGCCTTCTTGTTTGTTTCAACCTAAGACCACTTATCTCATAAATCTGAGTGTTCGAGCACACGAATGAATAAATAATAAAAAAAATTGACACTTGCTTACATTAATTTTTCTTAGCAATCCTTTAATTAATACAACGCGATGACTAACTACGGTCTACTATTATTACTTCTTTAGTAATAGAATATTCTCTATTTCTCTCTAAACTATATTGTTATCAGGTCAAATTTTAAAGCTTTATTAAACTCAAGTATAAAGTAACGTTTCTATGGGAAGGAAAAGCAAAAGCCGCCAAGCTTCACTTCACGCCTCGCTTCCTTCCCGTTTCATCCATCCACACCATATCGAATTCTAACAACCGTACTTCCCATAATAACGTCAAAGACACAGTCAGCAAAAAGTTAACTTAATTTGATATGATTCACCACAGACTGATGTCTAAATATCCCTAGTATACCCAAATAAATCAGTTTTTATTTTAAAAAACGAAGCAAACCCTGTCCTAGAATAGTCCACCGTTCCAAATTCCAAAATACACTGACAAGGAAACTACTTTTCATGTAAAACCACTCACCAGATCACTATCTAACAATAACTAGGTAAATATTTCATCTGGCGGCAAATCGGCAACAAATGTGCTCACTAGATTGAATATAAGTCATTTTTACTATTTGCCAAATAGTATTTGGTTTTGGTTACTACTACATTCGTAATTTAAATTCATTTGCATCTTATATTGTTTGTATTATTTCTTTCAACTACTACGAATTCTAATTGAAACACACCAAGGTAATGAACTGACGTTGACATGAAATGATATGGAATCGGAGTGACATTGACAATAGGGTGGACCTAATTATGAATAATGTCGAGCAAGTTCGAACTTATTGCTCCATTTTCATCCTGCACTCAAACTTTCACCTTGAGCTTCTGGCATGCAGGAATTACTACTACTTTTTATTAAGTTCGTGTTTACGATATAATTTAGTAATGTCTACTGCACTAGGTACTACTACTATAGTAGTGACAGTGACAAGGTGAAGGTAATAATAAGAATTGCGTTTCGTCATTTCAAAAGACGAAGTCATTCTTAAGTAACTTCTTACCCGAAAATAAAATTCTTAGCGGAAACATGACGATGACGACTGATTCAGGTTCACGATCAATACAGAAAAACCTAAGCTTTTCAGTAGGATTGCGTGAATAACAACAACCACCTTCCTATAAGATTGCGTGATTCGGTCTCTGACAGCAAGGACTTATCTGACTGATTACAGATTACATCGTTTCTCCATGCCGTTTCTATACTAAAACGAAACACTACACAACTAAAATAAAACTGAAGCAATTCGGGGATGTGAAGAAACAACAAGGTTCGATTAGTGAAGAAGGCCAAGTTTAAGTGCTCTCCTGCATTTTATTCGAATCTTGTCTCATTTCTTCCACGCATTTTGGGGAGAAAAATTGTATAAACAGACGATATACCTGATACGATTGAGTAGCTTTTTCTTTCTTTCCTCGTTTCGCTCTTTGTCAGAAAATTCTCTTGCT
Source organism: Protaphorura glebata (assembly GCA_034694305.1). NCBI lineage: Eukaryota > Metazoa > Arthropoda > Collembola > Poduromorpha > Onychiuridae > Protaphorura > Protaphorura glebata. Next base: position 6,949 of record JAQFYE010002832.1, read on the forward strand.
GTGGCTTCCAAAAGAGTTCTTTTTATACTATTTCATGTCATGTCATGCTTTCCATGAAATGTACCGCAACACGTGCACTGGTGGACCGGGGGTCCACAAATCAATTCCGAAAATGTTGTACGAAATAAAAGCTATCAATTGAATTGGACCCTGAACACGACATGCGATAGATTGAGTTGAAGGTCGTCATTCGTTCCACTCATATCGGGTAACCCTCCCACTGTTAATTAAGGGAAAGCGGAAAAGTTGATGGTACTTTATCAAAATTAATTGAAAAACATGAGTTGCGTATTACGATCTCGTCAACTTCTCATAAAAACAAGAATTAAGGTTAACAAGGCAGCAAAGCGAATGCCTGTTTTATTTTTAATTTCTCGGAGGAATTTCTAATTAATACAGAAATTGGAACAAACAATGAGGTCAGTTTCACACGATGTCAAGCATTCCAGACAGTCATAATACGTTTAACTACACCACCACCTGCAAGTTACAAAAGGTTCTCCGAAATTACCCCGTCTGACTTTGTTTGGACTTTCGTCACTTCTGCATTAAGGTTAAGGTTTTTGAAAAAATGAATAAACTTTAAACTTGTCATGTACACAATTGATAGATTTGTCCGTTTACGGATATCTCTCAAAACGGAAGGATACCAGCGTTAATCCCAAGTTCAGCGTTTAATACCGATACCGGCATGGAGATTTTAATTTTAAAGGAGATCTACGTTCAAAAACGAAAGATTCAAGTAATTCATTAGATTCGAAGTAATTTGCACTCATCGTCAGTACGATTCAAGTGCTCAAGTACAAGAAAAAAAAGATTATTATGTAACTTCGAGTTATCCCACAGAATATCTCTCGATGTAAGGTAACCGCACAAGTTAGCATTTTCTTAGAACACATAACTTAAGCCTAGAATAGACCAACCTGAGTACCCGCCGAGTAGGTCCTGTGCCCTGCAAACAGCAGATTTCGACGAACAAATCAGGAAAAATATATTGCAAATAAAATGAGATACCGTAATTATAGGCGGTAAGGAAAACGAAGTCTACGGTGTCTAAATTAAAGACATTTCTTGAAGATCTTTCTTAACACACTTAACAGTAGTCAAATATTTAAAAAAAAAAACAAGAGACTGCAGCACAGACAATGCAAAAAATCTTACGGCAGGTGGTCTGTGCAAATGTGAGTGTGATTGTGATTATTGTATGCCGCTCATATGGGCAGCCTTAACCCGCCTTAACCGGTTGAATCACCTGCACCAAATAAAGATACGAGCGTTGGCCGCTAAGCTGCCTAACACCATTTATAGATATGATAAACCCAAAAGGGTAATAATTCGTGAATAGGTTTACATTATTACGTAATCGTAATGTAATGAACTAGCATTCCCAAAGGACCAAATCTTTGTTATGTAAATGCAATCTTAAATCGTTGAAACAGTAATAAGAATCATGCACACCTACATGTTCGCTCGATATTATTATTATTTAAATTTTTTACGATTTTACTTCATAAATTATTGGATGTTGATGGACTTAATTATTAATTGGTGTAATTAAGCAAGCGCTTCCTTATAAACTATATTATGAAAGTTAATATTCTCTTTCTCTAGTTCTTTAAGAGTGTAATCCTGAAATTTCTAATAATCTCATGTGTGATAATATCACTTTCTTTTTTAAATTACGAAAGATAATCTATCTACAAGTCGATATTTCGACAGAAATCTAATCTACCCGTGCTAATCGCTTTCGCTGGTTCCTATTATAAAATTCCATCATCAACGCGTATTGATGGAATGATTAATTAATTCCCAGAAATGTAAAGTTGCTTCGACCACTGAGATTTTGATTGGTCAATTTAATTTAGACTCAGCGTCGGTGATTTACTCGAATGAATCGGAATTCATGATCCACGAACCCTTTGCCACTTTTCACCCTCATAATTTGCACTTACACGAAATCAAATTAACGATTTTGTTTTACCGGTAATTATTTTTTTCAACAGAAAACGCAAGTAAATATATTTTAAACATGCAATTCGTCTGGTAAAATTCTGAACCTGAATATGTAAATACAAATTGGTCAGGATGCCGAACACGCCGCTACCGCTACCATTCTTAGGATGTAATTATTAAACAAAATTGTCTACCACAAAATTAAATTAATCTTTCATCCCATGCTATAAGTGAGCTGTGGCTGTGACATTTGACAGTAGTGTCCCACTTTACCTCTTCCTATAAACTTTAATTAAGTTTCTGTGTTCATTTTAGATTAGTTCTTACTTTTTCTCACCTTTCTTTCGTATTACGTTTACGTCCCTGCCGTCTCTTTGTTTTATCCTTATTTTACTTGAAAGCTATCAGAAATTTTTTAACACGGCCGTCACTTTTTTCTCAAACCAACCGAACCCCTGACAGAATGATAGAAAACTTGAGAGAAAATAATCGGTGATCACTCGGATTGGCCGACGGGAGACAACTAATTCACAATTCCCAAATTCATCAATTGTTTTCCCTGTGCTCTTTTAAATCCCGAAGGTAAAAGCGACTGTTGTGAGATCTTCGCAGTATATAGAAAACCATAAATTGTGATTAGAAGCCGGGTTCCTTCACATGGACAAAGTTGTAAGTCTGTGCTCCCTCACCCTACCAGAAATACTAGTCAGGGCATCTAATCGGTAATTTGCGGTATCTACAAATTTCAGGCTGTTATCCTAGAAATCGGAAAATACTATGTAAGTCCTTCAAAATACACCAGTACGTAGGACACATAGATATGTATGTGCCTCTAGAAGTTTCTAGTTCCAGTTTTCCGAAAGTCTAAATAAAAACTGTAGGTTGCATCTGCATCATTAGGTTCAAAACAGTCTAGCTAAAAAATTGACCAAAGAATTGAATGAAGAACGAAATCGTTGCACACAGGATTGACCAGAGTGAGTGTGTATGTAAGTGTAAAATCATATTATCTTAAATATGAGTGACCCCAAGGCGGTCATTTTGTACTTTCGATCTCAAAAGTTCTAGCGGTCATGTCAATACGTAATTATGTCACTCGATTGATTAGAAAGTGACTCTGATGGAATGGAAAGATCTTGGCGTGTAGATAACTCGAAACAATGAACACGCATTAAACTTTTCATACTGCCAAATGCAGTGAAACCTCTCCAAGACGCGATGTTGCATGTATACAATTTTAAGAAATGTCAGTTTGGATGTTCGAACTGTTGGAACTTGTCTAAAAGAAAATTAGAATTGCTATAAGCATTCCAGGTCTTCGGGGCAATTAACTATGGATATGGAAAACGGAGACTGAATAAAGATTTGTTTTTAAAAATATGGCACTGACTATAGAGTGTTTATAATGTTAATTGTTCATTTTCGGAATATGTATTCTATATTCGACTGATTTTGTTTTCCAGTACTGACGGTCGCCTGGTTTTGGAGGTTGCATCCCGTATTGTATATCATGTCATTGTCATTTCATTGGCAGCATTTCAGCTCAGGTGGTGATTGTCGTCAATTAAATTAAGCAGTGAAAAACTACTAAAAACTGTAAAGACGATTAACGTCAAAGTCTCTGTCAATCGTCAATCGTGAAGTGGGCGGGGCGTTCAGTGACTCAGACCGACGCAGCCAATATTTGCACGCTCGGTCAACGGCCGAAATCCTACCGGTATCCGGTTCAACAAAATCGGACCCAAAAATACTGTGTATTCTAAAATATATTTTTTAAAACAACTTACCGGCTTTTGAATTTGAATTGATTGATTCGACGGTGTGCACTTCCACGTCTAGTTCTAGTCTACGTCAAGAAATGTTCAAACGTCAGATTGACTTCTCTGGGCTTGGGAGAAGGTGAAGGACTGAGGAAATTAATTCAATTCAATTCTTTGATTCAAGGTTCTGGCGCGAGATGGAAATTCATTACGCCTCACGTGCAGTTTTCTCTCATAGAGAGTGGAAGTACAGGGTGCATCAAAACAAGCACCAAAATCTGCAATCCGGGAACTTTTCTTCATAGTCAGATAATATCCACTATATGTTCGAAATAATTCGAATTATCCTCCTATTACAGGTGAAAATAAAATAAATGTAGGTTCTGTTTGGTAAGATATCAGATCCCGCATTTTACGAATTAATCGATGCATGTTTTGAGACAAATTGACTCTAATCTTAAATCCTTTGATTTAAAAAATATCACTGGATTATACGCTGGTTGTAGTCATCCATCTTGACAATCCTGTGATAACAAAATTCAGATATAACACATTCTGAGTCAAATGATGGCTTATAGTCAATTTCTGCGACGGAGAAAGCCCACATCCCCCTTGTGCAGGTTCGGAATTCACCGAATTTTGACGAATAAAATTCTGATTTAATACTCTTTACTAGAAGATGAAAAAGGTCAGAGTATTTTATGATGGAGGGTTTTTCCATTCAGAATTCCGGACTGTCCCGAGAACGATTTGTCGCATCTTGTACACTGTGCTATTTAGTTGTAAAATAAAAGTAGCAAACAATACACGCTAACAGTATTTAGTAAATTGGCGTTTATCGACTTATTAATTTGTAATAACAAAATAAACTGCTTCAGCAGCAGAGTATAACTCCCAACAGTGTGATTCCGCTGTTTCCTGTTCAAACTTAAAAAAATTATGATTGTCGATTGTATTTGCTAATGAAGAACGAAAGGAATAAAGAAAAATGTAAAATAATTCAGTATTAATTCTACATCTGTACACCAACATTATTCTGACGACCACTATTTCTAATCTTATCTAATAATAATGTCTGGATCATGATAAATAGGATTAAATCCCGCCAAGCGGATCACATACCTATGTGTGTCCTAAATATTATGCCCTGTCCGCCTGGCCTGGAGGGTTTTCAATACACAAATCCGAGTTTCTCTGTGTACTGGATAAAAATTAGACAGGTCTGTCGAGTCTGTCCTGCACAAGGGTACTAACCCCTAAAACATAACTAAAATTACTGTGCATTAGTATTAAAACGACATGTTCTACTCTAAGCTGGGGGAAATTATTTTGTCCGCAAAGGCAGTAATTTATTACCAATGATTGCTTTCAGAAATCCGGCCTGTAATTTGTAGTTGTAATTAAATATTTTGAAAAGGATACTACACAGAGGTAGCAGAAAATCTGACGTCTGTTCGGTTGGGCTGCATTTTTATATTATGAAGTAGCCCTTGTCATACGCCTGCTGAAAAACTTTTGCGAAGGTCCTATGGTCCTATCCCCAAAACTGGCGTGATTTGACAGCTTGAAATGTGTAGAAGGCCATGTGCGGCACCTACGGCGGCTTTGGTGAAGCACGTGCCCTCCTATACCGGCCGAACCACGGCACTTTTTGGAGTATGACCCTTCGTAATTGTAAATAATTACGTTTTAGAAGTAATTGACCACCAAGCTAGCTTTGGCCCTTTGACTCCCAAGAATCAATCGATCTCTCACAAAAGATCACTCGTGCCGTGGCTCCTTAATTTCCCCACTTGCAGGGTAAACGCAGCTTTGATGCATTTTGGTTTTTCATGTGTTAAGATTCAGATTAGATAGATACATTAGATATTAGATAATTTGTGTTGTGTGTGTGACCCATTTAAAAGTTGTTCTGAACCTCATCTTCGATGCCGTAAATGACCGATCAGGACTCGGGTTTGTATTGTTCCGGCAAGGTCAAAGGTCACAGACTTCTACCACTCTCTTTACCACTTGCATATGGAGAATCAGATTTTACTTAAGCTCCGGGCTGTATTTGACGCCAGGGTACAATCGGTATTGTACAGTGTATTATCTCAGCTGAAACCAGACAGCAGCAAATATGGTATTATAGTGTATGTATGCGTCATAGTTTTCCTTTGTGTCCTCTGAGGAACACAATTTTATAATCCCTATCTATAGACAAATTTCTTTGATGATCCGCGTTCAGGACATGGAGGCTATTTCAATTAACGCAATGAATAAGACATGTTTATAGCACACATTGAAGCCGGCCTCTGTGACCAATTGATCTAGAAGATGATCAACTGATTGAGCTGACCTGGACTTGGTTCAACAAGCAATCTGGTGCCAGTCTAAATGTTCAGACTACCATTACCAATAGACATCAAGTCACGTGTTTCCGCTAATGGCGACTACTGCATAATGTCCAGTCTGCTGGAATCAATTTCGTGAAGTGGTCAAGCACCTGTTACTCAAACCTTATCGTATTTATCACAGGAATTTAGAATTGTTAAGTAATTGCAGCAGTTGTGGTATCGGTTTTGGTCAGGTCTGAAATACGTTAACAAGAACAATTCAAGTTTTATCTGCGGTTAAAATTATAAACTAGTAAACATTTGAGCAAGTGGATAAGATTATAAAAAGTTGGACAATGCACAATCACTTCAAACATTGAACCATGAACTTTCTAAGCAAACACTACAGCAGCAGTCACTAAAGCTATTTAGGTGCTAAAAATTCACGTGCTGTCTGAACTTAGTTAAAAAGTATAATGGGTTTGTGCTGACAGTCTATCCTCTGTGTGGTTGTTGAAAACTACAAAGTTAATTTAACTTTCTAAAACTCTGTTCAAGTTGCAACATGTTTCTGGAAATTATTGGATTTGTATTGTCTTCTTGCATTTTTGCTGTCATAATTGCGTATAAATTTACTTCCGATATTTACCCACATGGTAAGTCATATTCATATTACTCTCAAAATAAGAAAAAAGTATGCGCGTAACGGAATTCATCAACTGAAATTAAAGACTAAAGCTTTTACATATTCAACATTTCAACAGCCTTGAAGAAGAAATTGAATCGTATTGCGTTGGTTAACTGGGTTAACCATGAACCAGATAAAATTAAAACCAGCCCGGTTTACGATCCGACATGTACACAAGATTTGGCAATTTTTGCTTCAGATGAAGAACGCAAGCTTGAAAATACGGTGGAGGATTTAGATTACGATGTAAGCTAATCAATATATCGTCAATTAAAAAATAAAAGTCGTGTGTTGGATTCTACAAATTGTCTGAAAACTTCGAGACGATCAGATTCACTAATTACCTATCTATCTAATCATTTTTGGATTCTGTAAGGAATGCGATGAACTGACATTTTATGGGATTGATGACAATGGAAACGCGATCATGGCGCAAATTGCAAGATCATTCGACAACAAGACTGATTCCCTTCTGTACATCTCCGTCAATGGCTTAAAATATTTTAGTAAATTAAATAATGTTCTTGTAGATTTTCTAAATTCACCGTCTTTACTAATCAACATTTAATACAATTTAGTCAACCGGCGTAGCGTGTCTTCAACCCCCAATGAGTTTTCATGTGGAAATTTTAAGTTAGAGTTGGTTGAACCGATGAGAACTTGGAGACTCTGGTACAATGGAATTCTTGAGTAAGTGAATAGTTTAATAAGAAAAATCTGGAATACTTATTATAATGAATCGTAACTTTACTTTTTTTTTAACAGAAATGATAATGAAGATGGTAACCAAAATTTAGTCCATGCTACCATCACCTTTTTGTGAGCCTTACCTGTTTTACTAATTTTGTACCTTTTGAAAAAGTATGTTCAATAGAAACCACGTATTTAATTATAATCTAGATGGAAAGCATTGGAAAGTCCATCAGATTCAAGGAAGGATATAAATGTTGATTTAATTTCAAATTACTTGACTCAGGAGGGACGGTTCGGTCAAAATTTTGCAGATTTGAGGTAAAATTTGATGCATCTCACCTAACCCAACTAATTAATCATTTTGCCTCATGCGTATTCGTATAAAATGCTTATGACGATTTCACAAATTATTTTCCTTATGATGTTCTGAATTGTATATTATATTAGTCATAACACCCCAGGTGTTTCCCCTGTTGGGCTAAAAGTACAACTGCATTATTGCAATTGCAACTGCACTAGCTCTGCGTGTGGGCAGCAATGTGAATATTATGAGAATGACCTGATTTCGATTTCCTCGATAAAATTGACAATAAAGTTTAAACGCTAATTAATTGTTTGATGGAGTAGAACAAATTATATTCATTCTACTTTGAAATGATTTTTTATGTCATCCGCACACATTCATGCTAAAACAGTTGTCGATTTTTCGACCTGTCCGAAGGCGTGCTAGACAAGCGGACTGGTAATAAATGTTTCTTGGTATGGACAGGAGGATATTACCCGAAGGATACAGTCAATTCGGTTCGCTTCACGGAATCATCAAAATAAATGATATTGAAATGCCGCCGCTGTATTTATATGGCTCCAGAATTCGGACACGACGCTCATCATCAAAGTCTTCAGATACGGCTAACCAGTCAGAACTAGAACTGTTTGGAATGTGCGGGACTGATGGGAATGCGTTCAAGCTTGAAGCCATGAATGGTACATGTCCATTTTTCATATGACATTTTATAAACTTTCCCTTTTGAAAATAAGGTTTAATGATGATGATGACGATGAAATTGGTCATCCAAAGACGAAATGACGTTCACTACTCGTATTATAAATCATGTGAGGGAACAGAACATATGAGATTAACGTTCAACTTTATAGCATAAAGCATACACCATGAAAAGAGAAAGTCAAAGTGAAAGTAAAGTAGAGAAAGTGAATTCAATTACTTTCATTCGATGTAAATATTTCTCTTCAATGAAAAGTTTCAAAATTGCTTCCAATCTTACAGTTTATCTAAACTCTAAAACACACAGTGCACTGACTGAAATTTTTGGCGTTTATCAAATGAGGAATGTACACAATGCGGCGGTCGCATAATGATGAAATGTTTAGATCGCCTCGATTTCGGAGTGCAGATATCATACATACATTCTATAGAGAATATAGAAACTCATATGACCCTAAAAGTCAGCTGCTCTGATGACCGCATTATAAAAACTATTTTGCCAAGACAAATGATTGAAAACGAACACCTCTAGTCTGTCAATACCGCACAAAACTTAAACTATGACAAATGTGACGACGTCTGAAATATCTTTCAGTTGGTACGACATGAATAAATTTCTGAGTGAAAATTGAAGCACCTACATATTTTGTGGAATGTTATGGGTACAAATAAAACCAAAAATAGATTCCATTAGATTTGCCCTTTGTCTGTTCGGACATGTTTTTGTCAGAGACTACCCGTTTGCATGTGGTTCGTCTGCTTTCTCCGCATCTATGATGGAGAAAGTAGAATGACCATATGGAACCGCTTGCCGTTTCAAGTTCTCTAAGCAAACTAATTCTTCAGAAAAATATGAAATAGGAAAATCGTGAATTTTGAAAGAATTGAGCAATCACAAAATCAGAAATTATATTTGCAACATGATCCTTTCCAAGATCTAAATCCTAACTAAATTCGACAATCACCTTGTCTAATTACCTAGGGTGATTATTCGATGGCATAAGGGTTGATCCGAAAGCGGGATAATGATATTCATATAATTAACTCGGTTACAATCCACTTATAAATTTATATAATCTACTTATCAATTTTTAGAGTAGTCAGTACATTAACAAACCCTTTATTTCCATCAGGGGGATGGACTGACGGGATGATTTATTATCCATCTTACGCGGTGAATCCAATTCTGAATGTGAGTGAGGAATCAATCTGTTTTTCCTCAAACCACAGCTTGCCAAAACTTTTTGATTTGAAAGGTTTGCGAACGGATTTCTATTAAATTAAATCTATTATTATTCTTTTTTAAGTGTTTCAAGGCTCAGTTCAGATCGAAAGAATATTGGGAATTTAGGACCAGTTTCTAGATATTCTTAACCGGATTCAGTGAACATTTTGTCAGATATGTGAAGAATATCCCACAATTTCATATCTTCGGATATCTGATTAAGGTGTAGTGACAGGTTCAGTTTTCAAACATTCGAAATGCCATAGCGATGCTAGAATTATGAAATCCCAGGGT
>JAQFYE010002833.1:0-16882 GCA_034694305.1 Protaphorura glebata
TTTGGGGTTGTTTGTTCTGTAAATTATTTGTAAATATCGTCCAACAGTGTTCCCGGATAAGACAATCAACTTGCATATGTTTGAATGCGATGGGTTTATCACTCTAATTAAAAAACAAACAAACAAACAAACAAACATTTTCTTCTAAAATCGTCGCATGCGTTTACTTTTTAGAGTGCACTCTCAGAAAGAGCGATTTCGGAGCGGAGCGGATTGCAGATTGCACGAAAAATAAATCTTTTTGGAGCGGAGTGGAGCGGAGCGATTTTTCCATGCATTTAGTAGGGAGCGGAGCGGGAGCGGATTGTAATTAGTGAGGCTGAACTAGGGAGCGGAGCGGGAGCGGATTGAAATTCGTGAGGCGGACCTAGGGAGCGGAGCGGAGTGGATTGCAACATAAAAGTTACAGTTGTAGACCCGACTTCTTTTTTTCAGATCATGACATGTTCTGTCTAGAAGCCTTTTTAGTCCACACAAAACTTTGTAGTGTCTTTTTTTTAACTTTTTGAGATTTTGTTAAATCTCGTGAAACTCAAACTGCCTAAAGGGGCCCGAGTGCTCTGAAATTAAGAAACCCGAATAGAAACCCTAATAGTACCTACGCCTCACACATCTGAGGGGACAGACTCTTACAGGGCTTCTATGTATATTAATAAAGGTTGACCGCACATAAAATGTTGACCTTAGGAGGTCACCGGAGTGTTTTTTGGTCTAAGTCCTTCACAAACTTTGTTCAGCACCTAAGATACGAACCCGTGTGTGGAATTTTTAGCGGATCGCACGGGTGGGGGGGGGGGGGCTGGGGACATAATCTTGCGGCGATGCTCTTTGATTGATTCGTATGTAGTCAATGCATTTCAGGGGATTTAAAATATGTCTGGGTTCTGGTGTACATGTAATGACTCTCCCTTGTCAAACTGTGCAGTTAAAGTGTCAAAAAGTTCGTCCCAAATCCACGTATCTACCCCGCTAATGGATTTTCGTAGTAATTATTTTTTTTCTCTGATTTGAAATAAGCATACATTGATGACTTAATGGATGTCGTCGGTTTCTTATCGGTAATTCATTCCTCTGATGATTAGATGGAGGGTCGAAGAAGGTAAATGGAAAGGGACAATACCGGTTATTTTGCAAATTCGTTGGATGCAATTCAACTAAACTCACTTAAAGGACTGGCTGGTAACCCACTGTACTAATCCAATTTGATCCTGCAAATCACAAATGTTTGTTTCACTTCTAAACTTGAAGTCCGTCGAGTGAGACCATTCTCAGTTCGTGTAGTCGATATTCGTCAGATATTCAGAATGCGCTATTCTGGAAAGACTTTCGGTTTCTCCCTGTTTGTTCTCTTGAGTTATGTTAACGCTGAAAACGGAAAATCATTATTTGACGATTTACCCTTGAATGGGGCGTACAGTCCCGATGATGTGAGTGAAGTCAACCCGAAATTATCTGCCGACGCAAAGTCAACTTTGTCAGACAGTTTATTTCTTGTTCGTTCGAGAAAAACTAAAGAAAAGAATTCTGCCGATTTAAGTGCTGATGTCGATCAATCAGAGACAGAATCTGAAAGTAAGGAATCGCCTTCTTTGTTTGACGAGATGCCGAACCAAGGCGCCATGAATGTACCAGCTCCATCGAATGATCTTAATGTGTCCGAGTCAAACCAAAGGAGATCCTTTGTAGCCCCAGACCTCCTGATTCGATCGGATGCCGCAACAAATGGTCTCCATTATGAGATCGAAAAACAAGAGCCTGCAGGGGAGTTTCATTTGTCGGATTTTGATCGGGATTTGGTTCCTCCGATCGTCCAATCCTTAACCAGGCCCCACACAGTGCTTTCTCCCATTGTTCAACCACCGTACGGTGACACATCTGGACCATTACTTTTGACTCACCCCGTGCCAAAACCATATCCGTCAAATACATTTGAAGCAATACCTGTTAGGTCTAACTCGGGCCGGAAATCTGGGAATCCTGCTTCGGTCATTGTTTATGGTTCCCCCGCCCCCGCCTTGGCTACACAGCGTGAAAGAGTGACCAATAAAGATGTATACCATCACTACCATTTCAGAGCACCTCCACGGAGTAGGCCCAGAAATTTGGAACCCCCTAGGGTCAGCGAACCAGCCTCTGGTTATAGTAATAATCAGAATCGGCGGACATCATTTACTGGCAGCTCAGGAGGTTACGGCCCGTCTATAACAACTCCACAACCGCCACCACAGCAAACGACAACGACAACAACACAAGCACCTACCGAATCTCCGACAGTTTTTCCTATTATAACTTATCCTGACGGTATAGGTGGTTCAGTTTCTGTTGGTGGCGAATCAACTTTTGCCGATTCTGTCGGCGAGGGCGATTACGACTATGACACTTTAGATTTTAAGCCTCCTCATCGTAGAGGCCAATTTAGTTCCAGGACCGGTTCTGGAACTATCACATTAGGATTCGGAGGTGGGACGAGGGGTGGACAAAGAAATTCTTACAACAATGAGCCTCAGCAACAATTCTCTCCACCTGCTGAGACATATGGTCTTCCACAACCTCCGCCATCTTATGGTCCTCCGGCTCATGAACCTCCGCCACCCCCACCATCTTATGGACCACAGCTTGAATTTGATCCCCCAGTCGTGGAACCTCCTGCACCGCCTCCTAAAAATACTGGGACAACCAGTATATCTTACCAGACGATTCCTATACAAACCGTGCATACACAACTTGTGACCGTTCCACATGTAACAGTATCCTCATCTTCTGACTCCCAGTCAGATTCTTCCGCAAGTTCTCGACCTCAACGGCCAGGGCGGCCTGTAAGCATTGCCTATGGTGCACCACCAGCAACCCGATCAAATTCTTTTTCAAACACCCGAGATAATACAGCAACTACCGCTACGGAAAGTCTATTCACGGATGATCAAATTGCGGCTCTATTGAGCGTGGCCGGAGGAGGTGGAGGTGGAAATCAGTTTGGGGAGGAGGATTCACTAACAACGCTCCTGGCGAACAGTGTTCGTGGAGGTGGAAATAACCTCTTCGGAGATCGAAATATTCTAGGTGGCGGTGACATCCTCGGAGGCAGAAATATCCTCGGCGGGGGTGATATCCTTGGTGGAAACGTTTTAGGTGGAGATCTTGGACTTCAGCTAGGGGGTTCCCGGTCTATTCTTTCTCAGAATCGGATTAGAGGGAATGGAAACAGAGATGAGCAGCTGCTTTCGGCTTTGCTGAATCAACAAACATTGTCGGACGGATTTCTATCGAATCGCAATCCTTTGGCAATTCCGACCAGAGGTTTCAGAAACCAACAAGTTCTGACTGGTGACGCCGTGGACGCAGTCTCAGATTTGATTCGAGAACAAAGACTTCGAGGAGCTATTCAAGATTTGTCTGGTCGCCTTAGACATCAAAATCGCAATGCACAAAGAGCTAATGAAAAGTACCGTTCATTGTTTTACAAAGGAGCCCTTCTCCTCAGTGCACTTACACTTATACCAGCTGTAGCGAGTCCAATTGCAGCTGCAGCGGCAAGTGGCGCCTCTGCAAACTCATTCTTGTTACCTTTGGCGTCAGGACGTAGAAAGCGGGAAGCTAAAGTAATAGATCAATACGGATCTCCTTTTGAAAATTGCAAATGGTTGAGTGAGTCTGGTCACAACAATGGCGTCGGTTTCAATAACTGGTTCAACTGTGCGTTGAATGCGACGGAATCAATGTTTCAAGAAGAATCTTCCAGCGAAACCCAAGCAAACCATGAAATTGCAATCAAACTTAATCCAGACACTATCAGGAAGGATTTGCAAGAGACAGTATCGCCAGATGAAATTCGAAAAAATTCAGAATGTCTTCAAAAACGTTTTTGTGAGACTGTCTTAGAAGCAGAAGCCTTGTCGGACGCAGAAACACTTTTACTACTCTATTCAATGTAAGTGCGAATATTTGAGAAAAGGTACCTACCGGTAACTCTATATCGAACTCGTAGAATGGTATAATGGCTTCCTTTCGTATTCTGCTAATACAGCTGGAGAATTTAAACCACAGTAGGTATCTAGTTCTAAAACATGCGTTCCAATCGTTCCATAAAGGGATTACCAATATTTCGGTTAAACTGTATCCGCATGTGCTTGTATTAAATGTCTCTTTTGTCCAACAGATTTGGAAAGGATATCGAGAACAATCATTGGATTCGGGGATCCATTACGGCAGCCCGGAACAAAAATTGCACTACTTTCTTCTGTTTCGAAGACCAGAATAATCGTGCAGAAAATCGATCTTGAAAGTAAAATCAAATAGCATATATTTTTTTAACAGATATCTTAAAATTTTCCTAAGTTTTTTCAAAAAATAAATTAAAATAGGTATTTCACTTCAGCAGGACTTTAATTACACTGTGTGTAATGTAATATGTTAAAATTAATAAACTTAATAAAAAATAAATAAGATATTGTCCTGTACAGATTTGTATATATATGTTCGTCTCAATGAAATCAGAAATTAATCAATTGTACAATTTATTTTGCATTTTACCATTACGGTGTGTGGCGTGAAAGTGACATAATTACTGAATGGCACATGCTTAAGTGTTCAACTCGAGGTTTTGTGTGCTTACTAAATGTTCAGATTGATTCTGACACACATTTTTTGCAACTCGATATCCTGGATTTACATACAATTGGCCAATTGGCGACATTGCCTTTCACCTGGTTGTTGTAATAGGGAAAAAAGCCTAGAAGACCATTAAACCTTGTCTACTCAAGGGATTGAACTTCCTGCATAACGAGTGTAAATCTGATTGTATCTTGCTAGAATGAAACGCTGATTTCATGACAAGTAAATATACAAGAGTACGAGTATAATTACACATCTTGCCGGACAGGATTTGATTGAGTCACAGAAGAATGCGAGAGCGAGACAAGTAAACCGATATAGTTAGTTACTTGCTTTTATTTCGGTCAAGAACAAGAATATCACCTCGCTGTTGCCAACATTCGGGCCAATTCTTCCAGTGACAAAAATAACGAAGAAAGGTTAATTTCCGTGGCAAATTTCTAACATTTACTTATTCGGAAGGATTATGCAATTTTAAATGCACCAGGTTCCTCACAATGCATAATTATTACGAAACCTTGAGTTATTTTATTCCAACATACTGTTTTCACTGCTACACCTGTTTTCCTGTATGTTTGCGGTGTGCATGGCACGTGTATTTTTCATTACAATACAAGTTTGTACCTCAGAATTCTGGAATGTGTATCCACAAGACCAGCCATACTAATTCAATTAATTCATACGTATTTCTGTAATTTTTACAATGTGGTGTAATAAAAGGCATGGATTTTTATTGTACGAGACTGAATTCATATTAGGCTTGTCGATGTTGTCCTTTGAATCACCATCACCGGATAACTTCTGAGGGAATTGTACCAACTTTTGTATAAGGTGTTTCATAAACAGTTATCGCTACTTGCGGTAGCAACGAAAAAGAAGTGAAAGATTTAGAATCCTTTAATGAGTCATCTACCAGTAACGCTTGGCTTCAGCTATTGAGCTCTCGTGAATATTTTATTTTCACTCAAGGTGTGTCACTAGACCCATAAGACTGGGCAGATCTAGACATTAAATTATCTAAGAAATATACACCTCACTTTTGATGAAACTGACCTGACTTTAGATGAGCTAAAAGGTTAGTTATGAACCACCCTGTACATATGCCCGTATGATCTATTCCGCGTGAAAATTACTTTATTACAATTGTAATCCAATGAATGCGAAATCACAACTCATTGTATTAAATTATATGATTGTTAACGCGATCACTCGCAAGCCGGTAATAATTTAGTTGTGGATAAAATAGATTGACTTGATCAACTACTTTAATTCAATAGCATTTTCGTTTGAGATTAGTTTTCCTTGACACATTGATCTCTTCGGACGCACTAAATTCTTAAAAATCACATGCCAAATTTTTGAGTTTGCCTATGGACTTTTTAAAATGGAAATGAGGTTTCCAATAGTATTTCTTCATCCACGCACGTAATAACCGTGAAGAATTACAGTAACCCCGTTCTTTCCTAAAATTATAATTTATTGCACTTTTATGAGGATTTGGTCAGTTTTATTGAGTTCGTCTGTTACAATACAACATTGTAAAAATTAATACTTCGTGATATACACATGTCGCTTCGGCATTGAATAAAAGTGCATTATGTTCAGATAAGCAATAAGGGTGCTATAAAATGAATATAATTAATCTGCAGCAGCCTTGAAGTTCAATCTCCACAATAAAATACAATAAAATTGAGAAAGGATTTCTCAATCTCTCTAAGTAAGTTTATTTCGAAGAATATTTCTAGCTTTTGTAATGTACGCTCTTCGCGAGCAGATTTCTGTGGAGGCGGATGATGGTACCGGATCTATGTTGTATTTTCAACACTGCACTGTGCTGCAATTTATGGTAGGTCATGGTGAACAGGAGCATTCTGGCAAAGTAGGAAATTCTATTATTTACTAGTGTCATTACGGTCGCACGTCAGAGAACAATTTTATGTTGAAAGTATGGGATTTAAAGGATTTACAGTGAAATCGGAGCATAAAACTGGTAATTCCCTACCAAAAAGGAATTTCTACGTAGATCATGCAGACAATATAATCCATTTTAAGTCTGAGTTGGCAATATGAAAAACATGTGCAATAATGCTATAATTTTAACTCGAAAGGCTTGGAATGATTTTTCCAAAGTCTAAAGTAGTTTTCTCTTAGCGGTTATGATCTAACTTGCAAGATCCAACCAGCATATCAATCTCATACGAAGAATATAACCACAACTGGTTACACTCTCTCCATAATATGAACAGTCACTTTTCTAAAATACTATTTGGCTGACATTTTAACCGATTAGGTGATGTACTGACCGAGAGACTGAAATATACGGAGTGAGTCACTATTCACTATGAACAGCACCTCTTCTCATTGAAATCTCCGTTTCTGAGTCAATACCAATCACGACGAAACAAGTACCTATACATTTGCAGTATATGTGTGGATTGTCGATGCGTTCAGGATATTTTGCTCCTAGCAATTTTTTATCCTGATAACTAGATGTCTATGTATCCCCATTCAGGACATAGACTTAAATTGCTCTGTTTCAAGTATGAAAATCGTTAAGAACGTAAAATTCCTGCACCGGTTAGACATATTTAGGGTACTTGTAATTGAACCGAGCATAATTGACAGAGAAACGATATATGGACTAGTACCTCACTAGCTCTGGCACCTCCCCTGAAATTCTGTATTTAAGTAAACTTTGTTGAAATAATTTCCTACTATTAGGGATACCATCCCTAGGTCAGGTGTAGTGTATATGTGTGCTAAAGGCAGTTAAGGTAGAATAATTAAAGTTGGAAAAATGACACGTTGGACTATACCTTACCGACGATACTCAATTAATGTTTGATTGCATTTGTTTTCCAAAACATAGAGCTCTTATTTAACAAATATTTGTGATCAATTATGTGAAACGTAGATTTGTAAATTCATACACTTTCTATTACGTCAATTAAAACTACAAATACCATGAATTGTGTTACCAATTGACAATCTCCTAATAGTACGATCACTCTGCTCTCAAGTGTGTTTCGTAGAACTCGGAAATACTTCAACTTTTTCAAAAGGTTTTTGAATACGGGATTCACTTTAAAATAGAGCAGCCATATAAAGCTATCATTGTCATTGTCACGGCCAGGGCCAATGCTACTCTACATCTGATAAATTCTTTGATTTGTGTGCGAATTCGGTATGAAAACTATGAACGTAATAATGATCAACCTGATATGGACTTAATCAGGAATTTTTATAACACGACTTAAAAACAATGGTGAGTTCAAATGTTCGCAACTTTCAATCTGAGTATAAAAGAAATTGGTCGTAATAAATCCGCATTAGTTTTGGATTAATACAAGGCAGTGCTGGTGATAGATTTTATTGTCTTTTTGTGTGATACTAATACAATTGACCTGAACCTGGCGTGTGTCAAAGTCAAGGTGCATCACTAAAAATAATTTCAGGTCTACTAGTTTCTATTTGAATTGGAAGCTGGGCGAATCTCCAAAATTTCTCGCATCCTTCCGAGACATTTTTTAAAGAAAAAATGGCAGACCCAGAACCACAATTTGAGTGGCCCGAATATGCTGTATTCGGTTCGGTTTTGGGTTGCTCCGTTGCGATTGGAATTTATTACGGTTTTTTCGGGGGAAAGAATAAAACAAATGAAGAATATCTTCTCGGAGGTCGACAAATGCATCCCATACCAGTGGCGTTGTCCTTACTATGCAGGTGAATATCAGAAATTTTTTACGAAATCCCGTAATTCTTTAAAAAGCAATTAATTTAATTTAATTTATATATAGTTATGTGTCTTCCGTCACATTACTGGGTCATCCTGTGGAAATTTATATGTTTGGCACTCAATTATTCATGGTCCTAATTTGCTACATTCCACTCACGCTAAGTTTGGTCTATTTATACGTCCCATTCTACTTCAATCTTCAGTTTACTTCTGTTTATGAGGTAATTAATCATTCACACCGATAATTATTCATTGGATTTTAAGGACCGACAGATGTCGTTCCATAACTATTATTTGTTATTATGCATGTATTTTGCAGAAATGCAAGGGTTAGACACGAAGAATCGTAAGCTAAAATATCAGGATCTCTCACTTTATTCTACGACACAGTCCACAGCGTATTTTTTAAAGAAACTGGTGAACTTATGTAACGGGAAAATCAACAATCGGAAGTACGATTAAAAAATTTCCTAAATTATTTCAGTACATGGAATGGAGGTTCAATGTCCCTCTCCGGATTTTCCTATCAATTATCAACGTCCTTTACTCGGTAAGGTTTTCAAGTTTTCACACGATCAATCACACTCAATGTAAGCAATACTGTCACAAACGCAACTAGGCAATACAATGAATGATAAATATATTTCTTATCGCAGATATTTTACATGGCGATGGTTGTGCTAGGCCCAGCGCTTGCACTCAGCTTTGGTACGTAAAATTTAAGTTCATTACCACCATTATAAGTATTGGTGATATGATTTAAATAATTAAACCTGTCAAAATATTATGATTATTTCTAATTTCAGTCACTGGAATCAATCATCACTTATTGATAGCCTTGATTTTCACTGTCTGTATTTTCTACTCGTCCCTGGTAAACAAATGTGTTCATTTATCATTTCGATTATGCGGTTTAGTCACTCTCCACTGTGCTTATTCGTCATAACTCGTTTAACAACATCCAAAGTATGTAATTAAATTTTGAGTAAAATGACTATATCATATTTTAGATTTTTTTTTAAATTGAGTAGGTTGTGAAGAATATTTACTCGGCTTTGAAACACCCTGTATCAAACCTACAAATTAGCTTAAACTTCAGACCACTCGGGCCAAAGTACAGTGCAATTCTGTCACCTCAGAAATGTATATTTTCAGAAAGCATGCTCATATATTTTAATATTCATTAGGGAGGAATAAAAGCCGTTCTTTGGACTGATTCACTCCAAGCGCTGATAATGTTCGTTTCAATGGCCGTCGTCGTCGGAATGGGATTGTCAGATGTTGGTGGAATATCTGTAGCTTGGGAAAGAGCCAAAGCATCCGGGAGGGTCAATTTTTTCAAGTTAGAATACTAACCTGTCCTATATTTTCAGAATACTTTCTGAAGATAATTAAAATCTGACTGACTGTGTACAGTGTTGACCCAGATCCCAGAACGAGGCATACAATTTGGACAGCGATCATTGGAGGATATTTCACATGGCTCCCAATGTACACGAATCAGGCTCAGATCCAAAGATATATTTCCTTGCCTTCATACAAAGCCGTTAATCAGTAATATTTATTTTTCAAATTTACCAAGTACGTGTAAAGTTTTCTGAAATCGAATTTGAATTTATTTCTCATAATTGTCTCAAATAGAGCTCTTATGATAAACTTGTTGGGGTTATGGATTCTCATGGGGATGACATATTTGGGAGGACTCGTGATGTATTCTTCCTACTACCAATGTGATCCCTTTGCAAGCGGGGTAAGAACTAGGACTATAGGTTGTACATCAAAATCGATCAAGTTGTGTGACCCTGCTCTACAAAAACTTTCAGAAAGTATTGGCAGTTGATCAATTGCTAGTGAAGTTTATGATGGACACTATCGGAGATTACCCTGGACTTCCCGGACTTTTTGTTGCAGGGATTACATGTGCTGCTCTGAGGTAATTATTTCGACAGAAATTTTGATTTAAATTCTGGATCCTAGGTGAATTGTTATATTATGTTTCACTTTACAGTACAGTCTCCAGTGTTGTGAACTCATTGGCAGCAACTATTGTGGAAGATTACGTCAAAAAATTAGCCCCGAAATTGTCAGAGAGAAAATTAGCCAACATATCAAAAATAATTTCAGTAGTCACAGGACTATTGGGTTTCGGGTTCGCCTTTGTTGCAGAACAGATGGGAAGTATATTTTCGGTAAGTAAGAGTTTTTGAAGTTCTCTGCTGTACATGTCTATCGAGGCGAAAAACCGATAATTTCGTTATCCGGCGAGTTTTGAATTGATGAACTATGATCTACCAATTATGAGGCAATACTACTAGCACATTAAAATATTTCTAAGATCTATTACTTTCGTAGGCAGCTACGACACTCCTTGGAATCCTGGGTGGACCTACGTTGGGAATTTTTATCGCCGGAATGTTTTTCCCTTGGGTCAACACTATTGTAAGACTTTACTCGTTGAAAATACCTATGAGAAAATGGGGACTATAATTAAATTTCTGAGTAGGGGGCCATCACCGGGTTACTCTTATCCCTGGGTTTCATGTCATTCCTTGGGATCGGGTCAACGATTTACTCAAATCAGAAGAAGCTGCCAAATCAAGCTCTGGCCTTAGACATTTCTGGATGTACCCACCTCAATGGCACAGGCATGTTTATACCAGCCAGTGATTGGAAGAATAGAGGGGATGACGGTTTGACGCAATTTTTCTCGTTGTCTTACTTATGGTACCCTGCCGTTGGATGCGTTCTAACGGTTGCACTTGCAATTATCATCAGTTTTCTTGCGAGGAATATTTCCAGAGACCCACCCAAGAGAAGTCGGCTCTTTATTCCACTTATGCTTGACTTGTGGATGAAAATATGCCCAGGGATTACGAAAGAGTATGTCATTTTTGATGATGTAGCAGATCAAAAAACGGGTGAGTGTAAAAGACAGACTGAAGACATTTCTTTTCGAATTTTTTTCAAAATCGCTACTTCATTTTCATTACAGGTAAAGATAATCTCAGTTTTGATAACAACGAAGTCGAGGCAGCACCAGAGAAAAATGTAGTTTCACTAACAAGTGACGCAGACAGTGGAAAAGGTTCAGCAGAGGGTATCGACAACAACGGATTCGAGCCGAAGATACTATGATTGTTCCTAATTAATTTTATTCCCATTATTGTTGACATTTATTTTAAGCTATTTTTCTAATAAATACAATAAATCATTACACAATAAAGTTTGATAATTTGCCTATTGTATCGAACAATTTTTTTATAATTATTGTACAAGAAGGGGTTACGCACTTTTCGGCATTTTGTTAAGGCATTAAATTCGTTATTCCTCGATTCTGATGCAGAATGTAGATTAGGAGTTTGAAATGTCATTAATTGATTTTTCTGGTAATCATCAATAGTTTGAAAGTATAAAAGAATATTTTCCCTAGAATGCTCAAACAACCAGATTTTTGATAATACCCAAAATTTCCAATGTTGGACTTGATTGGCTGGCATGACCTGAGGTATTTCAGTAAAATTTGTCTATCATACATTCCCAGAATTGTTTTCCGTTTCCACGAACCAATGAAGGCTCTGGACGCCGAGTGACATTCGCCATATGTGTGATACACCACTATTAGAGAAACCGTAGCAAAGAGAGAAGCTGATAGAATTGCCAGAAAGCCCATAATGGGCATTTGACTATGAAAGCTAACCAGAACAAAATTTGACAATATAGCAATTACGAAGCAGCTATAATTGATACTTAGAAACATATACTCCCGTAAAACATTGTTTGATTCACTACACAGAACTTGAAGACATCTGTAAGTCAGCATGACATGTCCCGGTCGACGAAGTGCATCTGTTGTATGCAGGAACTTCTTATTTGCTCTAAAAGACAAACAGAGAATAGAATTATTACATATTCAGCTTAATGTGCTTCAATTGCCTGTGATATATGTGATTGCCTTAGATAATGGATTTTTTTATTCGATCAAACTTTTCAGAATTAATTGTGACGGACTCAATTAAATTATAATTCACAGTACGACGTCTTCATTTGGCCAAGTGGCTGCAAAACTTTCTTCACTGGTAGCATTAGCTGTTATGAAATATAAATCTGCCTAGTTCGAAAGGCCGATAATTGACTGGTCATTTACTCAGCCGACTAGGCAAGGACATCACTGGATTTGCATTGTGCCGACGAATTTGCCCAAATCTCCTAGTGTATGCGCACAGCAAATGGGAAGCATTCAACACAAATGTCACTAATTTAATAGATAATGTCTTGCAATTGAAATCATATGAATAAATTCTGTTAATTAGTAGAAGTAACTTACTGGATTTGACGAAGCACAAAATTAGAGTGATACACCTGAATAACGGTTGTTGTGAATCCGAATAATGCAGAACCCCAACCGATATAACAAAGCCAAAGTTGTACGCAGCCAACAAACGCAAGAATGGTGACCGAAGACTTGAACTGATCGGGCAACACAGAACTCAAAAATATATTCATTTCGGGAATTTGATACCAAATTGCTTGGAGAAAAATTGGTTGAATCACACTTGAAGCCATGAAAACTACGACCAAATAGTCAAATATGCTTCGTTTTATTGGATGTTTCACTTCCATGAAATTGGCTGAAATATAATATTTCCATCAGGCAAATTACATGTACATCAGTAATATACCGGGTGCAAATCAAAGGATTCTACACATGTACCAATGCAATGTCACATAAAAATAAAATTCAGGACGTACCTTGGATGCCGGTGTAGAAATTAAGTGACTGATTGAGAACCTGAAATATTTCTTCTCTTTTATGAACTATGTTTAATTGAATAATCGAAACTAATCCAAAGGCAGAAATATACACCAATTCCAGGACAATGACAGTAATTTCATCTCTGGAATTGACGGATTGAAGGAATCGAACAAATATAAACAATTGATACGCCCAAATAAATGTGTTGACAATCTTCCACCCGTAAATATGCCAGTACGATGTTGTTTGAGCCAAACGATGCGATTTTGAATCCCAGAAATACGGGATGATCATAAGAAAGTAAGCATAATTGATTGAATATCCAACTAGTTTCAATGTAATCGAAGATTGCATTGCTGATCTTTTAGTTTCAACAAATAAGTACTAATGTTGTCAATGTCGGCAATCTGGTACAACGAAGTAATCTTTCGAATAATGTTAAGAGAATTAAGTCTTCGAAGGGGAAAATTTATCGTAACCAGAAGTGCCCAAATCAAAAGTCGTTGTAGTACTGTTCCTGACCAAGGACAGCATTTGGAAAAACTCGACGAACTTCGTTTCGCAATTTGTTGCATTCGAATAAGTAAATACCTTTTCCTAATGTAATACGGAAGGGTATTCGCGGAATTGCTGGAATTAGGAGTAGTCCGACGGTTATAAATTTATGTGGTCTGGATATTCCTAAAAGAACTATAGGACGTCAGTGTACCCATCAATGCATGCATAATGCATCATTTATGTTCATTGAATGTTAAACGCAATCGCCTACAGCCTACAGTTGGTATTATCGGGTATCATGTCGAGTATTCGCGACCACATAGAAACGACAAAATTTCACAAGTGAGACTCCATGCGATTCGGCTTGACAGCTATCTTCAATAGTAGTAACTCGATATTTCACTTCACATCATAGCACAACTAGAGAACAAATGCCAGAAAACCAGACAACGGAAGTTTTTAGAACGGTTCATACTAGAAGCTAAGAAATTGCACATTCAGAACGTATATCCCACTAATTGAGGGAAACTCGAACTTTTATTTTAGAAACCTCAAAATTACTTCTCAAATTCTTGACCGCCCTTTTAATTTCTGGCTTATGCACTTACCCGGAGGTACAAGTTTGCTAATTTTCTTCTTGGAAAACTATCGCGTTTGAAATCATATTACACTTACTGGCTTCTGGTTTCACATGCTTAGTAATGTTCTTAAGAGGATGCCTATTTCAGAGTTTTAAAGGTGAAAATATATTCTGTCAGAAGAAAATGAAAATATAAGACATTCGCGCGAAATAAGTGTTTTCCTTGCGTTGAATAATCTATAAAGTTTTAAATTGTGCTGGACGAGACGGCAGGCTTCAGAACTAAACGGAAGAAATGAATTTAGCAGACGAATTTGAAACATTTGTTGATCTTATTTTTTATTTATTTGATCAAACTAATACAATCAACGCATGTGTGCGCACAACATATGGTAAGTTAGTGCACTTACGTACGATTTACAAATGTCTGACACGGCATTAACACTTCCGAAAACTCTCCTGTCAGGCTTTCAACCCGAAATATTTGACCTAAATATTACTTTGCAATCACGCAAACCTGGTAATTAAATATGGAAAAACTCGTAAATAAAGGTTGTATAAACACATCGAAAGCGGCAGTTTTGATTCACATATAGTTCTATGTCTGCAGTACATAGAGAAATATATCCTCACAGAGGACTATTAACTCTATGCAAATACCGATATCTCTCAGCCTGTGGAACAATATTTTTGTTGTCCGTTCTGAATAATATAAAGTGTCATTGATTCCATATTCCAGGAAGTGACAACCTGACTAAGGTATTCACATATACTGAAACAGGAAATTGAGAACTTCTTAAATTAAAATTAATTTTGTCAAACGTTTCGAAATTTCGCGAAATTTCAGAAATCAGCACAATAAATACTAATAAGAAAATAAGAGGGAATGTTTTCATTTCTTTATATTGGAATTTGTATTATGATTTTTACTTTGTTGGACATCTTGACATCTACTTAATGATACAGGCAGACTTAGTGAATTTGATGAAGCGGTACGAAAATATTGTTGTCCACTGAATGATTGTATCTGTAAAGCCAAATAATATACAAGCCCAGGCGATGTAGACGAACCAGAGTTGTGTAATGGCTAAAATGAACAAGGCTTTAGTGTACAAATCCGTCAACAGAGAAGTAAAAGAAATATTCATGTGGGGAATTTGAAACCAAATTGCCTGGAAGAAAACTGTTTGTTCGGCACTTTAAGTGATGAGTAAAAGAAGTAAAATAAGAAGTAAAGTAAAAGAAAAGTCAAACACCTTTCTTTGTGTCCTTCACTTGCATTTCGTTGACTGAAAATGGTAAAATTTTGGCAAATTGTTAGAAATAGATGTCTTAATGATTAATTTCAAATTACATTACATCGACAAAATTACATACCACGGCACGGAGGATACACCGAGGTCTACTACATATGAATACTCCTTGTTACATACCTTGAACTTGAGCGTAAAGCTTTAAAGAATGATTTAGGACTTGGAGGATTTCGTCTCGTTTATGAATAATATTCAACTGAATTACGCATGTTGTACCGACACATAAACTAATTCAAGGACGATGACTTCAAGGTCATGTTTGGAATTAATGGATTGAATAAATCTAACGAAAAGAAAGATTTGATACAGCACAAGAAGAGTTTTCACGATGTGCCATCCACATAGGTATATTTAATTTTGACTTTGAGTGAACTAAGCACTTTTAGATTTGGAATCCCAGAAATATGGGATAGCCATAAGATAGTATGCATAGTTGACCGGATACCCAAGAAGTTTGAGTGTAAGCGAATATTGCATTTTTACACTTCAAGATCCTTTATGTATTTATCTATTGATATAATTCGGCAGGCTAAAATAATTATTTACAATACGATAACTTGGTTTGAATGTTCGGAAAGTTACAGTGAATTATTATTAATTTCTTATCACGTTACTTGAATTTCATAGTTATTTGATTTGCACGGATATCTTCAAAAATTGGCAAACAATTCTCTTTCGAGTGGCCCGCCTGTAGGAGTTAGATCTTTAATTGATACCCTGTGAATATTCAACGCGGTTGGCCTTCTAGAAAAGACAGCTTTGTTGGGCGTATCTATGTTATGTATTAAACTATTATAAAGAAGAACACGAACTTGGAACAATTTATCCGTCTTGTTATCTTTGGCTACAATGCCATCGTGATATGGATGGGCTAGTAGTGTTTGAGTTTCGGATGTCGGAACTCGGCATTGAATGACAAAAATTCCTGACAACGCAATAGCATAGCATCACCTTTTTCATATAATTTGCCCAACTCTAATACAGTGAGTTCCTGAAAAAGAGCCGGATTGTTTGATTTTATTTTTGGCGTGGTAACAAGAATTTTTGTTACAGTCAAGGTATGAATAGTTGAAAAATATACGGCATTAGTGAGGACGAAAGATGCCAATTGTGTGGCGGCACTCTTGAAGATGTTTTCCATACTATTAATAAAATGTATCCACTTTAAGCAATACCGAGTTATGTACTTAAAATCCCTAAGCAACCGATCGTACACTAGAGAAAACTACCACTAGTGTTTCAAGAATTTAACTAAAGACGTTTTACTAAATTTGCTTCACTTTGTCAACGCTGCTTTGCACACTCGGAATATATAGTGTGTCTTAGAATTAGTGCAGAGCGGTCAATGTCCCCCCTTCTATTAAACCATATAGGAGGAGTAGGACAATATT
>JAQFYE010002834.1:0-16881 GCA_034694305.1 Protaphorura glebata
CAAAGCAAAAATCAAAATTATTAAACTGATTTTTAATATTTACATTTTTTTAAAATACAAATAAAGTAGACAAATTCTATCAGAAAAGTGTCAGGAACTTAATTCCTCTGTAAAAATGCACATTCGGTGTACTGTACGAAATTCATATGTGTATTGATGTTATTTTAAATCGAGCCCTGTCCTACCGCGATTTCATTTAAATTATGGGTTTAGAAAAAAAAATTGAATCAAATTAAAATATACAAATTCATAAATAAGTCAAAAAATCGGTCACAAATTATTAAAATCCGATAAAGTACAAAATTCCCCACTCCTCTTTATTTGTAATCTTTTTTTTTCTGTGACATTTGGAGGGTTTGGAGTCATTTTTTTTTAATTCACTGATTAACATTGAAACAATGAAAATAAAGAATGCCGGTAAATAATAACCAACCTACGAAGGTAATACCTTTCATTAAATTATTAAAAAATAATACGAAAAATGAAATAAATTTGGAACTGAGTAGTGTAAACGAGGTAAAAATCAACATTTTGGTAATAACTCCAAAAAGTACTGTAAAAAAATCAATTGCAATGCAAGAAGTCAATAAAATTATTGTAAACATGGGCCTGCTTCAGTCAGTGGAATTTGAAAAGTGGGCGTATTTAAACAAAAACTTTCTCATTGAAAGCCAAATACAAAATTTTGAAAAATACTGTGGAAAAAAAACAATGACGCCTTATTTTCAAAAAAAAATAATTGTAAAAAGTGGGTGTAAATAGTTTACACCCACTTCATGTAGTTAGGTACCTAAATTTTGAGTAAATCACTGTTAAATCGAGAATCAGACTAACATTGACTACCCGAGGAATGAAACCATGGACATAGCGAAGTTGACACCACGCCGCGTCACTGAATAAGTGTCAGTGCGTGACACAGTAGTGACACTGATGAATTTAATTCAAATTAAAACATAATTACAACCAACAATTCCGTCGTGCATTGTCAGTTTGAGGGAATGACTCCCTGGACATGGGGAAATGACGCGGACACATTTACACTGTAAAATTAATTAACTAATGAATTAATTAGTGACTGACTTGTCATCCCCAGCCGTGATGACCCCATCCTCTGACGGAATAAGAAGTGCGTCGTTGAGGTCTTCAGTGAATCCCTCCACCTTCCCCACGAGGACCGGTTTCCGGGTCGTCGCAAATTTGACACCTGGGCGTATTTCAGCTGCCATCCTGTAATCTTGTCTTTAACGACCTCCAAAGTCAAAGACAACTCAGCAAGTGGAGGAGTCAAGGACAATTCCAGGAATTCAAATCCAGTGCCAGGAAGGGGACATGGACAGTCACACCAACTCCAACACGACATAGAATCCGTTGGGGCAAGTTGGATTGTAAGTCAATCGTACAGGGTGAATCATAAGTAAAGGATACATTTTAGTAAAGGATTTTATAATAAAAGTACTCCATCCAGCTTGCGAGTCTCACGGTATTAGTCAGCAAGTCATGCGGAAGGAGCTAGTGTGCAAAAATTGAGGCCAATCCGACATGGTGGTTATGTTAAACTTAGACGACCCCTAGCGATAACCCCAGAACTTTTTTTTGACATGATTCCCATTTAAACATTGTTTTGAACGTCAAGAACTAGCTCTTTTCAACATAATTTAAATATTGAGTTTGTATAGGATTTCAAGAACCATGGCATGGTTGAAGAATCATATATGTTTAATTGAATCCATTTAATGGCATACCATTTCGGTTGTACTTGCATCAAACGTTTAACTCTCCAAATTAAAAGTTAATGTAAAAACAATTTAGCAACTAAAGAAGAATACTTAATTTCATCATAGGATTGTTCGGATTGTTCAGTTAAATATTAGTTGACAGAAACACGAATGTCTTGATCCGTTGTCACGCCACTAAAACCGCCTAAGATATTGGCTTGCACTTGCACTTGCATTCCGAACTTACTCTGCGCTATACAAGCCGCAACTGGAGACAAAGTCTTAAAACTATTATTTTTCTTCAAACAACAACTGTTCTGACATGGGTGGTTCAAGTTCAAACATAATTAATAGAGTTTATGGTCGACTCCAGAAAATAATCTCTGATCAGGTATTTGGAAACTTAACATTTTTCGGTATTGCTGTCCCAGATGCACCGTTACTTTAAAAGTAAAAAAAAAGTTTGACCTGTGTAGCCAGATAGGTCATTATGTACTCATTAATTATCAAAGTTGCTTCTTCTGCCGCATAAAGCATGTATGACACCTTCCTCTAGTGGTTGCGGACTCAAGATTTAATCGAAACCGGCAATTGTTTCTGATTCAATGACTTGACAATTGTATCGAGGACCGAGCTATCTGAATCCAACTTTAAGGATATTAGACGAATTTATTGCCTTAATTATATATCACTTTATTAGCCCGTGGACGCAGTCCTGCAAGGGCTTATAAAATTCGAATGTCCGTCTGTCTGTCCGACCCCAAACATACCACACACCCCTCTTATAAACTCAATCATATTAACGCAACCTCACTTCGAAAATGCTCTTATCCATATGCCTCTCATATAGGTCTAACCCGTTTTGTCGCATGCATGGAGCGTCAGCCAATACGTCACAGTTACACCTAACAAAGAGCGTCATGGGAAAATATTTCCTTGAAACTTTTGAATTTATAAGGAATGCGAAGAAGTACCGGACTAACGAGGTCGACCTATCCAATCGCAAATATGTTCAAGCACTTCTGGTAGTAATTTGCTTGAAATTGTTTGCGTTTAATAGCAAATCAGGGTTGAAACACCCCTGAGCTCACCACTATTCTCTTGGCATGGGAGGTTGATTCCCCACCTCTTAAAATTGGAGGTTACACCCCAGCTCTTAAAATGGGAGGTTATATCCGTCTCTTAACATGGGAGGTTACATCCCATCTTGTAACGTATGGGAGGTTATATCTCCATCTCCTTACGTGGGAGGATATAACCCCATCTCTTAACATGGGAGGTTACATCCCCATCTCTTAACGTGGGAGGTTACATCCCCATCTCTTAATATGGGAGGTAAGATCCCATCTCTTAACATGGGAGGTTACAGGTTACCTCCCCATCCCTAACCACGGGACGTTACATACCCACGTTATAACGTGGGAGATTACATCCCCATCTTTTAACATGGGAGGTTACATTCGCATCTCTTAACATGGGAGGTTACATCCCACTTGACCAATTTACATTTACTTTCACACTCCAACCCTACCTCTCTCCACACCCTCACAACCAATCCCATTTGACTATTCTCTACATTGGGATTGGTTGAGACGTTACCTCTCAACCAATCCCAATTGACCACTCTACACCAACTTTGATACTATTACTCTACCACTCCTCAAACCCTCTCAACCACAACCACGATCCAATTCTACGGGCTGTCACCCGCGACTGTTTATTAATTATTATCGATGTTGCCAGGCACTTAATTGGAGAAATAAAATTGACTCAACATCGGCAAGTCAACTTTTCAAGATGATTGAAGACCTGATGACTATGATTGTGAATTTCGTGCACCGTATTTACGTTACCCCCCTTTACTATGGACAGAACAAAAAATTACAGGTGGATACATCTAATCCACACATTGGATCGCTTCTTGTATGTTTTACGGCTGCTGGTACATCTATGTAATTCCTAACCATTGCTATTGATATTCAAAATGAATCATTTAATCTCGGAACCCGTGCTGATGCATTTCGTCTCTTGAATGCACTCGTTGTTGCCATGGGCCATTGCTTTCATTTGAACTTAATTTGGAATGCCTTCGAGATAAAAGAACAATGGAATTTATTCACGGCGTACGCCGACAAAATCACAGAAACGAATTCAGAGCAACAAGAGAAGAAATTTCGGATGCTTTCCAAATGCTTCATATTGATGATGCTCATGGCCTCAGGTATTCGGGTAAGGGTTGTTCGGATTCAGATTCAGATTTGTTTATTCACAAGGGAAAGCACAACATTCCTCACAACAATAAGAATAAATCCCAATTGATCCATCAGTGAGTGTTACACAGAGAAATATTTGCTACAGCTTAGACACTATTTCTAGTACTAACATTTCAGGTCATTACCCTGAACTTGAAATTCCAAAGGTCAATAAAGTCTGTAGTTAAAATCATATTCCAAAAATCCATTCCAAGGCATAACCATTGTAACCATAAGATAATAACAGGCTATTTAACCATAATCACATTAACTTAAACATTCCATAGCTATATTTTCCAAATGGAAGAAATACATATTTTTAATGTCTGGCTCCAAGTGAATGCCCTTGCTTACCTTTCACAGTAAAGTGAACAATCTTTCTACGAAAGCATTCACATGGAAATTAAACTGTCTCTGAACATTTTCCTTTTTCCTAGGCTTAAAAATAGGAACACACATCGCACAGGTCATAACACACATCGCACAGGTCATAACACACATCGCGCAGGTCAAAATCACATTTCAACGTCGAGCATTTCCTGGTCGGGAAGGCTATCTTCAAGCCCGTTCACTACGGGCACAGAATCGAGTCGACGGGGCGCATTCGGTTTTTAGGTCGATATTTTATCCGAGAAACCAAATTCGGTTTTCTGACTTTGACTTCCATTTGTGACGTCAATTGTCGTCGTAGTGACTTAGAGTCTCCGGATTTGGATGCACAGATTAGTAGGCTTTCCAACGATATCATATGTATGGGTCATAAGGGGTCGGGAGGGGTCTAGTGACCCCAGGGGTCAAGTTTGACCTTTTCCAAGGTATGTAGACGCAGGTGAACGCAAACCAGATATGAATATTCTGGTTGTCCTCGTTCTTCTGAATCCAGTGGTACCATAATGATAGTAGTCCCGAGTAGTCCAAGGGAGTTATTAAACTCTGAACTTTAGGATTCCTTCCCCGCCAGAAACTCAATTTTCGGGTTAAGTCCTCAAACGGGTCGGGCAACTTTTGGGATCGGTAATAAGAAACTACAGCTATGTGCAATGTTAACAATTAGTCTGTCAAAATCAGTTGACCGAATTTACCTGAGCGATTCGGGAGAACCACGCGGCCGGTTCCGGTCATTGAGTTATGGTATAACGAAAGTATTAGGAACACGTAACTGAGAAAGTCGCAATTTCCGTGCTGCTCGATGCTCGAATGGCCAATTATGATTAGTGCCAACAACGGATTACTATTACTAAAATCAAATTCCGAATCACATGTTCAGCAACGAAACATCCGATCGGCTCGGTCGACGATTAGGTTCATTAAGTATCGACATTATAATTGTGTTAGGATAGTATGTCAATGGCTTTTGTCATACCGAATTTAAGGAAACCCGAACCGTCCGGTCGTCGTATTTTCATTACACTTTTCATTGTTAATTCCTAATACTTTGCTAATACTTTCCTAATACTTTCCTAATACTTTCCTAATACTTTCGTTATGCCATAACTCAATGAGCGCAACCGGTCGAACGGTTCTCCCGAACCGCTCACGTAAATTTGGTCAACTGAATTTGACAGACTAATTCATTGTGTTAACATTGCACATAAGCTGTAGTTTCTTATTACCGATCCCAAAAGTTGCCTGACACCCGTTTGAAGATTTAACCCACAAATTGAGTTTCTGGCGGGGAAGAAATCCTAAAGTTCAGAGTTTAATAACTCCCATGGACTACTCGGGACTACTATCATTCTGGTGCCACTGGATTCAGAACGAGCGTAACCAGAATATTCATATCGGGTTGGCGTTCACCTGTGTCTACGCACCTTAGAAAAGGTTAAACTTGACCCCTGGGATCACTAGACCCCTCCTGACCCCGCATCATCCCCAAAATATTATTTATCGTTGGAATGCTCATTAATCTGAGCTTCGAATCCGGAGTCCCGAAGTCTCTACGGCGACAAATGACGTCACAAATGGAGGTCAAAGGTCAAAAACCGAATATGGTTTTTCCTGTAAAATATTGACCGGAGATCAAATCCATCGACGGATTTGGATTCCTGGGGTCTGAATTAGTCAGGAATAGTTAAAAACCGAATGCGCCCCGTCGACTCGATTCTGTACCCATAGTGCCCTTGAATAAAGAGGATTTAAATTTCAGGCGGGCGGTTTACTTGTATTCTTAGCATATTTGAACCAATGTCAATACCACATTTACAGCAGTTTCCTTCCAGTTTGTAACAAATCTGGAGGACACAAATCACTACTCATGATTCTGGTCTACTCACCGCTCCAAACGTTTTCACTTATTCAAAATAATGCAACATTTTCAATCACAGGTAATATCATTATATTCACAATCCAAACTTGCAACTACGTTTTCGGAGTCCTCAGGTAAGTTCATCCAGCAACTACTTAATTTTTGTGTTTTCATAAAACAACTATTATTTTCTATTATTATTGTAGAGACGAAACACACAATCACGAAACACGTGGATACAATTGTAATGAAGAATCTGAGTGGGGCATTAAATACCGATGCATCAGCCTTCTCCTGGCAGTCCATTTTAACACATTCGGAAAATTTGTCGTCCCTGTTTTCTTGGCATTGCTTTCAGTTACACTCGTTATATCCAACTACATTTTGCTCACTCCCGATGTCCCAATTGTCATCAAAATTTTGGCATTGATAGTAAATGCTGGTTTTACTATATTCGTTGTATTGGTGATTCAAGATGCCACAAAGTTCCCTATTGAGACTAAGCAACTTTTATTCTCCAGGAGGAAATGTCGGAAGGTAGAATCGAAATACACAAAGGTATTTCTACGGAGCTGCAGACCAATCAGAATGTACATGCGACACTTTTTTTTCTTACAGAAGTATTTATCGCACGTTTTTACGCAATCGTTCTTGAATTGACCATCAACCTTATTTTGGCATAGCGAAACATCCGTCGTTACTTTCCACAAACTAATTTTTCATTGATCCAATCATAAATCCACTGCGGAATATTGAGTTCGCAACATATGCATGTAATGTATATATGTGTATATAATAATATATATGTATATACACACAGCTGTTTGTTATATATACATATATATCAGTAAAAGTTAAGACAGCTTTGTCCACATTTAAATTAGACCACATTTTTATATGCGGAAATTAAAAAAAAAAGTTTATTATGTAATTTAGGAATACTTAGCTTTACAAATTCTAAGTTTCACAAGGCCCCTGTTGTATAGCGTGGTATAGCTTTATAAATTCAGACATTAGTTTTATAAGTATCTAATTCCATAAATATTTTAGTTGTGTTTCAGTTTGCGGATCCTATGTAAATATTTATATGCATTTATGTAGAATAATGATTTTATTGGGGGTCAGTTCAAGGATGAAACTATGAGAATATTCTGAATTTGTTTCAGTCGATCACTCCTGAGCCCGATTCGGTTCGAGTTTACCTCAATTATTCCTTACGGAGAAATGTACGGCGTTAGAATTCTTCGGATTTTGTGTATGCTGTAGTCATTTGTGAAGGACCGACGGACTGAACGGTTAGATTATTGGGGTAGGACTGTCACAAAAGTTGTTCAGGATGCCAATAACTACAATAAAAAATTCAACGAATTCAACCAGTGTACATTTTTCCATAAGGTGAATATGGTGAACTTATGTAATGCAGGTTAATTCTTGTTATATACGGCGTTCACGAAAAATGGACTGCGCTTTGTTTTATAAGTTTTTTCGCGTAGTCACATGAATTTATGTTACGGTCTGGCTAGGATTTATCATAATTCTGAACAATTATATTGGATTTCAATTGACATTGAGATAAATATTAGTGTACATTTGTACATACTATTAATTAAGCAATTCAATCCTTATATTCGCGTCATTTATTCAAAAATAAAATATTTTGAATTACATATTACTATTCTACTGATGCTGGTTTTTTAAGAAGAACGTAGAGTGCATCGTATGGAAAAGTATAGCCCGAGTTCCCATCCTCAACATTTGGTTTATATGTCTCTGTCTCCGTATTTCTAAAGAAATTGTGGTACATTTCCTTCAGCTCATCGTATTGATCATCAGGAAGATGTTTCGCAAAGGCATTCAACGCAAATATCATGTCTATTGCCCAAAATACAAAATTAATTGTGGTCCACCCTGTACGTAATTAACTTTTACGTATTTAATTTACCTGCATACACGGCTGGTGACTTGAAAACAAATGTTTTCTTCCTACTTTCAAATTCCTTAATTTCAAATCCAGTTTCCAAAAATGCATCCTTCAAAATAGTTGAACTTTCTTCATCAGATTCCGTCAGCCATTTTGGATTAACCAAGTGGTCCTAAAATGTTAAAATAATCCTATGTACATCAACAACGCTTTCTTACTTGGTAAGGTCATGCCGTCCAAACAATTTTTTTTGCATTGTCAATTTTGAAAAATCTACTCATAATTTTTGGTTTTAACGTTGAGCATAAGCTTACCTAGTAATAAAGTTGTCAAACTACAATGATTCTTTTCGTGTTTACCTCAGCATGATTGGCAAAATGCTCAAATTCTTTAATTTGTTGATACAAGTCGAATGTATGCACGTATAGTACTGTTGTCAAGTACAACTCGCCATTTGGTTCCAGGAGGTCGTACAAGGCTTTTAATTCACTCCTAACATTGAATATTCAAATTTTATATAGAAATCCGACATTTACGGTAATTATACAATACCTGTAATCTTTAACGAAGAAAAGTGTGCAGAGTGAAAAGATTTTTTTAAATTTCAAATCCTTGACTGCAGATGAATCTGAAGTCACAGTCCCATGGACATACTTGATTGCCGGGTGTCCAAAATTTTCAGACCCAAATTGGATCATTGATTCAGAATTGTCCAGAGCGTAGATGGTCGAATTTGATTTTTCTGCGTACGTGGCCAAATATTTCAATGTAGTGCTTCCACTCCCGCAACCATGGTCCAGAATTAATTCATTATTTGGCCATTTCATATTATCCAGTATATTTGGGAGTACTTCGCCGATATGGGCATCCACAACATCTTTGTTGGCTTCGTATGTTGCGGCGCATCTTTTTGGTTCGACGGACATTTTCTTGTAATAACGTGTAATTTAATGGGACACCCTGTAAATAATTGAATTTATAAAATATTTTTCAGACGTATTATCAAATATCGGACGACAACTTACAAGGGAACCTTTCCAAGTGTTCGTCGAATTTCGCCCCGATAATTTTTCTGCGAGTTTATTCACTTATTTTAACACATTGTGTGAAATATCTCGTGCCACTTTTGTCGCAAAATGCTTTAAGTGACCTCCAGAGGTCAAGATGTAACGTACATAAGATGGGGATTGAGAAACCATTGCCCAAAAGGCCTCATTTGTGTATTTGTTAAAATTAAACCCTTTGGCATTACATTTCAATTACATTTCGTATTGACCTCTGGAGGTCACTTAATGCATTTTGCGGCAAATGTGGAACGATATATTTCACGAACTGTGTTACAATAAGTGAATAAATTCGCAGAAAAATTTTCATGTTTAAATTCAATGAACACTTGAAGAGGTTCCCTTGTTAGCTTTGCTGTGTATTATTCCGAGTCCAAAAGAAAAAGGGAAAAGGAAGAAAGTGCGTAGTATGATTTAGAGTGTCCAGTTCTTCGAGTGAATATTTAGTATACAAAATTCAAAGTGCGAACTGCTTGGTTAGGTTCTTTACGTAAATCGAATTAACATGCTGGTAATGCGATAAATGAATAAAATTGTCACAAGGGAATCCTTGTAGGAGCTCTAATATGTTATATTAACTAACCATTGCGACATTGGATGCAGTTCGGCGAGTGCGGTGATAGTACAGTAATGCATTGGTCAAAATGAGGTTATTTCTGAATCTGCTTAGCAGGATTGGCGGGTTTCTCCCTCATTAGAATGTGCGTAGTATCTGAATTCTGTCACTATACTACACTCACAGTAAGTCCAGAGTTACCGCCCATTGTATTTTCCTTGTGAGACGAAGGACTGACTTGTCATTTTCCTTGCCAGATATGTTAATTTGTACCAAGGACAAGGCAGACAAGTGCCAAGTACCATTTGCTCTCAATAAAATAAATCTATGAAAATTAAACGCTAATTAACTTAAGTGGGTGGAACAAAATGACTCCAGTGTTTCTCCGTGGTTTTTAATCGGGAGAAGAAAAATTCTAGAAATCCATCTATACTAATTATTTTTTATTCATTTTGACATAATTTTTTAACTTTATTTGAGCGAATTGGGAAAGGTCAATCTTTCACTGGTCATGCATTTGAATGAAATACTAATCTGTGCTATTTAGTAATTTAGTTTCCACTCCTAATCCGGTTTGTTTTAACCTGACAAGTTAATTTTGTGAAATTGCATCAAAATATAGCGTGAATATTACCATAGCAATATTTTTTTTAGAAAAAGCATTCAGTTTTACTATTATTTATACGCAATATAATTTGACACCTTCCCAACTAGGTAAGCCATACTATCAAAAAAATTAACTTTTTCCAAAGACTTGCACAAATTGCTTCCATTCCTAATAGAAATTCAGAAATTATGTCAATACAAATAATTGACCGAATCGGATGAAAAGAATTTCAAAATTTTGAAGGATATTTCTCTGGAAACTGATTTTGTAATAAAATAGTTTAAATGACACCGAAAGATCTTATACGTCTTCTTAAGTTATTTCACAAAATGTATCATTTTCAGATTGGATTCGTGTAGAAATTGACGTATTATTTGTCAAAATCAAAAAACATATGGTAATTTTCGTGGACTTTCACTCTAAGGTTTGATGTTGATAGTATTAATTGGTAGTTAACTCATATACGTATCACACATGCTTTTGACTAATCAATTCGTTCAATGGGCAATGTGTGTTGTTTGCTGAGTAAAATGTTTGATAATTTTGTGGTTTTCTGCCGGATGCTGACGAACCACCGATTTTTTCTCTGTTCTTTGTCGCTATTAAATTATGCCGATATTTCTTGTTAGCAACATTTTCTGAATCACTATGTGTGTGCGGTGCGGTCGTCGTCGTCCTAATAATCATGGGTTGACTCAAATATACCGTAAATGTACGATTATGAACCTGGTCTCCACTACAATCATTTATGGTCTAAATAAAAAAGGAACCGAGTCCCGAGAGATAGACAACCGGATTTCTGACACAACATTTACGGTAAACTGTAAACCTTAATTTTTCAATGACGATACATAAGAAATTTTTGGCTCAAAACTCGTCGAATGATTCTTTTATCGCAGAAATTTTTAGTCGAAATCAATAAGTCGAAATAATTTTTGTTTGCATTGACATGACTATCGGTTTTTATTATTAGTAAAGTAAAATAAATTGATAATAGCGTTGGCGTTTGGCATTTGTATATTAATTGTCTAACATTATAATGTACACATTTTTACAATCTAAAAGATGGTGATGGAAGGATGAGTTGAATTCTGAATTGTATTCCGGTCAGTTCCCGTGTATTCTTGCAATATTCATTTAATTAAATGGTGTGGTGGTTATGCGTGACCCTTGACCTGAGCAGCATAGTAATGCACGATTGGTTTTGGCACATCTACAACAATGTAGTCGTCTCCGATGGGTGATCCGTTAGGTGGAGCTAGTTCGTCAAGCTGTCCAGCTGTAAGAAATAAATGAGAACATTTTTATTAGAATTTCGATTTAAAAAAGTATTTTAGAATTTTGATTTTAGAAAATAGCACCAAATTTACCAAGTCATCCATAGTAAAATAACTCAAAACGTAAAATAATACGTAGTTTGTAGAAATACAAACCAAATATTCAAAAACATTTGAGTTTGGAACAATATTTCAGGAAGACTTCGTTTAAATCTCTAAATATTGATATTTTTGAATTAAATTCTAATTCCTAGGATTGAAAATGAGGATACTGTACAAAAAATTGGTAATTTTAAAATTTATTCGCAAATTTGAACAATACTTTTTTAAATTTGAAAGCATTAAAATAAATAGTTTGGAAAAAAGGGGCGCGGAAAGTTGAGAAAAGGTGCGGGGTAAGTTGAGAATAAGTGCGGGGTAAGTCGAGAATAGGTGAATTACCTGCGGCATCGGTGAGGACGGCCGATGCGCAGAGCAAGGCAAGTACAAAGATGAAGGAACGCATGGTTAAGACCTTCAGAACGTGACCCTAGAAATTCAACTGAAGAATAATGAGCCACGGGAGTTAATTTATTCAGTTTCAAATATCTTTGATGCGGAACCGCCAGATTACAATCCAACAATTTATTTTCCTCCGTGGTTGTCCAAATGCCGATACATACTTTGGAATGAGCTTGCGGTTCGAGCCGACAGGATGTCGGCGACTTCTAGATTCTCTTTAATTTTAATCAGGAGAAATTCGAGGAAGCGTGAACTTTATTGTGGCCGAAGCGACGCGGCGGCAAATCATGCGATCTATCCTGGATTCTAAAATTGCTCATTTGCAATACGGTAAATAACGACGTCCAAGCCTAACACGATGAAAAAAAAATTGAAATGTTCTCTGGGCATGCAAATAAAAATTCTATCGGGGTCGGCGCGTAGATTAATGGAATCAACAAATAGTGGAACTATTATAATTGTTT
Source organism: Protaphorura glebata (assembly GCA_034694305.1). Lineage (NCBI taxonomy): Eukaryota > Metazoa > Arthropoda > Collembola > Poduromorpha > Onychiuridae > Protaphorura > Protaphorura glebata. The sequence goes on from JAQFYE010002834.1 coordinate 12,603, forward strand.
AAATGATTTATTAGCAATTTTCTTTTAGTAATTTACAGTAAGACATTAATTTTTTAATACCGACGCCTTAGTCGTCAAGTATACGCGTGTGTGTACTGTCATATGTCATACCATATTTGCACATAAATATGTCATATGGGAACTACACGAGGTGCTAAAGCCGATTCGGCCACAAAAAAATATAGCGTCAGCTAGTGTGGCCAAATTTATTATGCCCAAGTATTTTTGTTCGATAGCCACCGTTGCGGTGACAAAATAAAATAGGTTGGGTAGTTCCCTCGTTAGAGAAGGCAGCGGCTGCTCTGCTCACAAGTAAAGTGTCATGAGGTGATTATAAATACTTAAGCCCAATGCAATGTACTTACGGGGGAAGTACACTCCAAATTTACTAAATTATGAAGTTTCTCACCTTCTAATTTATTATTCCAAACATATCCATGATTATCTGAAAAAATGTTTCTTTTCAGTTTTTAAAAAAGATTTGCGGCTTGAGATCAGTTTTGAGAAAAAGTTGCACGGGTTATCCCATGCTAAAATCTTATGAACAAGGACTCGCGTTTGCGCTTTTAAAAAAAATCAATTTTCTTTATAATTTCAAATTATGGGTATTGGCATTGGGAGGGTACACTATACACAAATTATTTGTGTGGTAAATCTATCGAGCAGTACCTATCTGGGTAAAATCAGAGTGTTACACCTCGAGTACATCCCCGGTGAGTACTTCAAAATTCATGTGTATGTCGTAGTATAATCGTAATTTTAATATTTCTATAATATTACCCTCACTTTTCCATTATTCGAAACTTGGGACAGTTTACCTGTGATACGACATGGATATCTTCATTCTCAATATTATAGTATAGCAAATCTTATATAGTATAGTCAAAAAGTGGTCTACGGACCCAGAACATTGAAGATAACTTTTTCTTTCAAAAGAATGTTGAGAATGATTAAACACTCAGAATTGGTTTTTTGTTCTCATAACGATTATAGGAGATTTATAGTTGAAGCATATATCGCGGAGATGGCAGTGCGGTCTGGCGAGTATATCTGATATCCTGGATGTACTTTAACATTACAGCAAACTTTAACCTTTAACTAACTTTCTTACTTTAATTTCGTGTTCGGTTATTTTTCTAAAACTAGCCAAAAATTTACTTTATATAATATCTGACACTCGAGAAAATAAAAACAAAGCTGCAAGCGTATGAAATTTTTAAGTAAGTTTCTGCGGATGTCTGTAATGTGCCGGCCAAATGGCTATACACTGCTTTGCGTTAAATGGCTTACATGCTATAGTGGCGGGAAGCTAGTTAGCTATAGGGAAGCTAGCCTATAACACTGCCGATATCTCGGTAAATGCTCATTGGTACATACCATCACCCTCAATCTGAATACCTTTCGTCAACATCAATACCTTGTTGACATAAAACACAACTTTTGCAAATATGCGAATACCACCTGCCTTGTGGAAATGTCCCATTGACCCCATCTCAAATCGAAGAACGCGACATGACCTGAGACATTTTTTTAATATTTTCCGCTCCGCTCCCAAAATATGAGTGGATCTTTGCCAAGAACCCAACAGCCGTTTGGAGTACTCATGATAATTCCCCAATTCCAAATGGAGCAGGAAAATGCCCATTGTTCCGACCAGGGCATCAGCCCCTAGGGCCACGTGCCCTACCATGGGAACGACGAGTGAGCTGGCGAATACTTTGATGTATGCTACGAGGCATGCTACGCTGTACACCATGAGCGAATTATTTAATAAGACCAAGATGTAGCCACGCATTAAATTATTCCCTGAATTCGTTAGAACTTGGAAGCATCTGATGGCATGAATGACGGCAGATGGCGTCCGCATTGTGTTCCGAGTAATCGTGCTCTTCCTGTTGGCCCTGTTGATAAATACTTTAGTGGTCAGAATACTAGTTTTTGAGAAAACAAACGCTTTTAAAAAATCCGACCTCAATTCAGTTGACAGGAATTGCATCCCCGAGATGTAACCCGCTGCCAGGTAGCATGTGAATTCGGCGACGGACCATGCGAGAATCAAGAGCCAGCAGTGTGGAATAAGCGTGAGGAATAAAACGAATCCCGTCAGATCTTCCTTTGAAATGTAGGCACTCAGATAGCATGCCCAACGTGGATACAGTAAGTTGACCCCTGAGCAAGAAATCGGTTGGACGAATGTGGTCACAAGTCCAAGAAAAATGAGGTGTTCACATCCATTCTTGAATGATCGTCCACTGCGTTTCAAATACAACTCTGTGGGGAGAAAACGAAACCGACGTTCAGTGTAAAAAATGAGAATCAAAATAGTAAACAAAAACCGTAAATTGTAATGTCGTACAAGGGAAATGAAAGGTAACAATTAGGCATAGCCCTTTTAGTTCTGCAAATTAGTGGAATTGATTTCCAAAGGGTGTCGAGTTAATTTCCGAACAGGTCATCACAATGTTCCCGTCTATCGGGTACTTAACCGAGGCAGGACATGTAGGGATGTACCTACCTATTAGAGCCTTCGAGTGCTCGCGGACTAACGCGGACATAGTTCGCGTACTGTGACGCTCACAGAGCCAAACCAACTCATCCAGCCAGGTGATAGTCCGAGGGGACCATAGGAGACTAGTAGTCTCAAGACCTATGCCCAATCCAGTGCCGGGCCGAGAGTCGTCCCGGCCCTGGTGGACTTGGTGGAAAATGACCTTAAGGAACCCTATGATAGAAGAATTGTTTGCGGGGAGGGTTACGTCCGCCGGAAGCGAAATTTATATGCTCAAGACATTTTGCATGTTCAAGTTGTTTTAACGTCTTGAAGGCAGTATCTTTGTGGTGAATTCTTGCTGTTTTCTTACAAATTTATTTATTTATTCCAAACAATCCTCCCGGACTGGCGATATTGACACCCACGTCAGCTTTATGGGGCCCGAAAATTGAGGAATACACACTAAATAGGATGATGTCCTATATTATCTAGTGCGTGTTCGGAAATTCTGGGGCCCTTCTTGGCTTGGGGGCTCGACAAACGTGTACTATCTGGTGCCATCGTCCTGAAGCTACTGTCGACATTTCATAAGGATTAAATTTTGTGTTGGTGCAACCAATTGCATTTCCATTTGTCGAGTTCGAGCTGATGTACAATCAATGACTGTGAGACTGAGCACGGAGTGATATAGTTTAATTAAATTCTCGAAAAACTTTCGTTTTTCTTCAATTCCCGGCCCCCAGTCGGTCCCGGCCCTGAAAACTATTCCCACTCGCAGCCAGTTTCGGCCCAGTACTGGCCAAATCCAATGAAGGAAAGACAAATTGCTCATCCTCAGCACTTCTGACTGGACATCAAACACCTAAACTGTCCATATCCTTGATCGGATATCCAATTTTACAATACGACATTTTTTGGTGTGTCCGGAATAAAACAAACTCAAAATGGCCTGCTCAAACAATTCCATCGTTTATATATTTTATAGATATATTAGTTTGACTCGTTTATTAATACTGGCCCAATTATAAGCATTTACCTTCCATCCTTTGAAAGTACTGCATGAACTGATTCACAATGACTGGGATTTCATTTAGTTTATGTAACATGATGACATAAGTGCCTGAAATGAGTCCATTTGCGAGGAGGTAAATGAGATGACCGATGTATTGGACTGTATCGCCTTCCCCGAAATATACACTTTTCACGAGCGTGGTCAAAAGAAATGTGACGTATGACCATTGGACAAAAACCACGAAGGAAAACACAATCAAACTGTTTGACGATGTGACATGACTTAGGCACTTTGAACTCTCGTCCCATTTGTATGGAATGAATATCATGAAAGACGCAAATTTGATTTGAAAAACTACCAAATTGTAAAAAGTTTGGCTTAGCATTTTTGATGATTTTAATATTTACAAATATATTGGTTTTATAGGTTTCACGAGACCATGCGGTCGTGAGTTCAATTTCTAATTGCTTGTTTGACTGAATGATTTCACAGAACTCCACTTCGACTTCACGATAATAAGGTTGTCTTTTATGTATGGAGACTTTTTTTGTGACCTTTTCTTGGTAGGCAAAGAATTTTGTTTAATGGGAAGGAATTTCTTTTACTACGCAGTAAGCGATTGCCCTTCAGATTTTATCGATCATTTCGAATCAATTTGTCTGAATAAGTCATGTGGAAAAAAAATTCACAGGAACACGCAAAACATATTTGCCACTCGTCTGAAAACACGTCCAAATATGATCGGAAAAAGACTGTCAAATATTTTTTTAACGAAG
>JAQFYE010002835.1:0-16873 GCA_034694305.1 Protaphorura glebata
TTATTGTTAACCTCGAATAATAAATATGAGAAAGTTTTAAAGCACTTTAGTATTAAACGTTCTATTTATTTACATGTTGTGGGTCCATCGCACATGTCGCCGTGTAATGAGCACGTCGAAGGTGCATGATTGCTTTGCCTCAAGCAGTGCAAAAACTTGAAGCCAAATAAAGCAACTTTTTCTCAGTAATTGTGACGTCAAAAGTTTGATTTGGAAGTCTTGTCCGGCATACCTAAATTTTTTGTCTGGATGCAATCTCGAAATAACAATCGAATTAAATTTGCATCACCTAACAATGAAACCTTCCCATTTTTTTTTATTTTCTAAGGAATTTTGTACTTAAGAGTTTTGTACGATCAGAACAGGTAACAGATAATATGGTTTATTGGAATCTGATATGAAATTGCGGTCGAATCTTACCTGGTAGGTGACCAGGCTCGGACGATACAAATATGGTCGTGTAGGACAGGTGGTCGCGACTCTAAGGTAAATACACGTGTTTTATCGTTCGTATAAGGTCGGGTGATAATAATCTGCTGATCTAACTCATTTCGCCGCGACCACTGCTCTGGTTCGACTGGAATTTTGAATTCCAGTTTAGTTAGATCATCTATCCAATCCAATTAAAAGGATTATATTATCTGATTGTTATGATTATTTTATCCGATCTGCTATCAGATAGAAAGTCTTGTCCGTAGAAAATTCATCTAACACAATATTTGGTTCGCAAGCGATGTGCCCAGACTTAAAGTAAAAGATGCAAGATTCCATTTCCAGGCGACAATTGCGAGTGACACGTGACAGGGATTGCAACATTAGCGTATTGACAGGTGACACGATATTTGGTCGTCTCAGCCAAGTGATCCTGGGTACAGGTTTCAATGTAATAAGAATAAAATGTCACTAATATTTATGATAGACTGACCTTTGTAGCCGTTGATTACCCCAGCAATACTACTCAATCTCTTACGAGTATCCCAGCGTTTAATGTTGTATGTTCACACTCACACCAGCAAAATCACAGTCAATCAAAATTCCGGTTAGCTACGGAACGGAACAGGTAATTTTATAAAGTTCTCACGCTATCCACTAACTCGTATTTGGATTCTGTTTGAAAGATTTTTGGACTAAAGTGTTCGTAAAACTTACTGAACCAATATAAAAACACTATTAACACCAGAACGAATTCTATTCTGACCCAAAAAGGTACGAAATGAGATCGAGCCAAGTATAGATTGACCATTAATTTGATTCTTGGTTTTAACCCAAGAGTCAATAATGGTGGTGTTGACGCAGAGAACCAGTACCGCTAATAACTCCCCTGGGACACTACACAGGTCATTGTTAAAAGACTGATAACATTTGCCAATATAAGAACTTGAGATTTGGATATGCGGTCGTACATACATATATGTACTACTTTCTAATGAAATGATATTTTTTGCATTCTCTATTGTGCCTATAAGGAATTGGAATTGCAATTACTTTAGTTGGGGACGCTTGATTTGGTTGATGGGTCTAAACTCTAAACTACTATTCCATTCTACTATATTTCTATTGTATTTGTATTTGCTTTCCACTCATGGCCACATTGGCCGTAACACAATGTAAGGGCCAAACCAGTAGTTAAAGGAATGCGAGTCACTGCAAGGCTTTAAACCGTCAAAATCCAATGTAGTAATGTTACATGGTCCAAAATATGTTATAAGACGGCCGAAGAAATTACTATCAAATTCTGTTGACCATCTTGCCGTATTTTATTAAGAGCTAAATCTGATTTTTGGCTATTTTGACGAGATATTCGTACGTATGAGCTATCTTTCGTGCGTCTTGTTTTTTCAAAAAGCTCATGGTGTAATACACATTTGAGACCAGGTCGGATTTATCCTGAAAGCAATAGCATGGTCAATTGTTAATTGGATGCAAATTTAACAGTAGTCCACCTGTGTCGAAATTACACAATCTCTTCTCATTTATTAAATAGCTTCCACAGAATCAAACCGGTCCTGATGCATTGAAACCATGGAATGTACAAAAAAAAGAGTTGAGGAATTCGCACATGTTCAATTATTTTGCAATCCTGTCTTTTCTATCTGACAGGACATGGGAGCATCTTCTTGTGTATAATTATAATTCAATTGTTTAATACTACTTGAGAGGTTAATTTGAAGAGTATAGATTATATGACTGGCATGCTGACATGTCAAGGTAGAGGACATATGCATTAAGTTGTCTTCTAGTCGTAATCTCAAGTTCTTAAAAGATTCTCATCTTGAGACGAAATTCTACATCATAAATCAAAAAGCATGAGGTCGAGATTAGTTATTGCATTTCAAAATTTAACAAATATTTTAGTTTACGAATGGTCAGGGATAGTAACAGATCAAAGCGTGTCGAAATATAACGAGATCACAGACTTCTGGAGGGGGTTCGGCGACAGTCATTTGTCACTAAATCACGGATTGAAATTTTCAAGAGGAATGATTTGTGAATTCTTGAAAAAAAAATTCGAAAATGTACTCTCAACCTCATTTCGCCCTAGCTTTTGATCGATTGGTTCGATTTAATTGAACAAGCGTTAAGTGAAGCCGAAGAAGCAAAAAAGCAGACAAAGGATTAACAAGTTGTTGTGATTGTTGTTCTGTTCCAAATGCTGAAAATCTATCATGACTTTCTAAAATACGTCTTGTGCCAAAGATGCGGCCATTTCAAGTCCATCATAGCAACAATAAATTGTCAAAATCAACAGTGAATTTAATTCTGAGCCGGTTGTTTGTTGACGAGGGTAGCCATACCAAACCCGAAATGACTGCTTCATTGGTTCGTAAGCGTGTGTGTTACAGAAATCGCGGGGTCCATATCCTATACAATTCTCCAGGGGTCAAACGCTGACCTACTGCCTCAAACTCTGTTTTACTTTAACTACAACTTTTGTAGTCTAAGATTGGTCTCTGGATGTGCTTGCTGCGGTATAATTTGACAAACTTTTGCTCTTGCTTGGATGAAGTAGAATAGTGACCAAAATTGCCATACCATTACTTAAGCGCTGCTTTATTATAGCAGGGAATCATATACGGTACATGATCATACTTTTAATTGTAATTACAATGCCGAACAGGACTTGGTGCACATGATTAATGATCGATTTATTCGACGAACGGTTAAGCCTATGCGAACATTGAGTGGATAGACACGAATATGAATTGTTCAAATTAACTTTGACTAGGTACACTCGAACTGCCAATGATCCTTGGCCGTTCTGCATTCATATACAAAAATCCAGAACTGACCTTTCGAACCTCTTTCTCTGGATGCATAAAAACTGCGAGAAACGTGCCGATTCGTCTGACCTATCTGAGCCAAGTTTGCGAATATGTGGCTAGTCTAACAAAGGCAGTAGGGCAGGAAAAGTCAACGCGAATGTCACTTTTGATCCTTGAAACCTATTGACCATGATTTCTTTGTCTAAGAATAATTTAGATAACGGTTTAAATACTACGTGATGTCTCGTCATCGTACGTTTGTGGGTCAAATCTGTTGAGGACTCCGTTTACAGACTATAATAAATCAAGCTGAACTGTGATTTTTTGTATATGAAAACTCAAAATCAACAGAAAGAGGTGTTTATTTGTATACATACATATATACAAGTAAATGAAAACTCATGATCAATTTTATATCCACCCCATCGTTGAAGTAATTTTCTTAGCTCTTCTATTCGACAAATAAAAATTTATCGCAACATGAACACAAACTAAAGCAAGCAGGAAATCCATCAATTTAATAGTACTGGTATTTGAGGGCGTATTTCCGGAATTAATTGTGTACAAGTTTTTCTATGTAAAAATATTTAGCTGTGCTTTAACATCAGAATTTGAGAAATTGTAGGAGCAGTACGAGGTTGACTATATATTAGCTTAGTGAAGTTCTCATAATTATAAATGCCAGTTGACCAGAAGTAATTTAAAAATAATTATAGAACAGAACACGATTTTTGCTGTCTTCATCTTTTTTGACTAGCATTAAAAGTCATCACAACTACACGATTTCAGGTGATTACCGTAAATGAACGTGTATTGCTTCAGATCAACGATAGGAATATCAGGCCATACTGTCAATGGAATTATACAAAATGTATATCTCACTGATTGTCTGGAGACCTGAGCAACGGGAATGTTAAGATGGAGCCAGTATGTGGTGATGTCTACAGCCTTTTGAAAGACGTTAGTTCAGCATTACCTCAGCAAGAACGTGCATGATCTTTAAATGACACTTGAAGTTTTTGATTGTTTAATAGAAGACAGTGCGAGAATTACAATTTACTAGTATTATCCAAATTTCCAAAGTCAAGGTGTACATCAACATTCCTGGGTAGTAAAAAGTAGTATCATTTAGTCTGCCACGTGTGCACGTGGGAATCCTTACTTGAGCGTACGTAAGAATTAAAATAAGATACATATTTTGTGATAATGAGATGGGCATAAAAAAGGCGTGAAGGCTATAAGCTAAGTGCATTAAGAAATAAATGCTTCCATGACATTTCTCATGAGAATGTCCCTGTGAAAATAACTCCATGAAGTTTCGACAGCAAGGAAATTCATTTTCGAATGTATCATTCGTCACGGCATTGCTTTATGTGTAAACTCCATTTTCGTTTAAATTTAATTGTTATTATAAACGAACACCTTACTCATTTTTGGCAGCGTAGAGAATAAGAACTGAATGAGTTTTTCTTTCCTCCAGCTATTATACAACAATGGAATGAAAATAATTGCGTAATAAAATGACCAGATTCTGAGTCATACTGTAAGAGAGTGATTATTAGCTAACTTCTACTTACAACTTAATCGCGGGAGAGAAATTATTCCACTATGCAAGAAATGAAGTATTTTAAGGTAAGTAGAATGGTTACATATTGCTGCAGCATTTGTTAATTTGTTATCTTTGGAGTATGTTACTCCCCGAGAGTTGTGACTAACATTTCAACATTTCGGCTCCTTATTTGCTAAAATTAATTAGACAGAATTATATTTAAAAAATAGTAAATCTTCTCAATTAAAATTCTTTGCTGTTTTGATAGGGCGATAGGCCGCAGTTACGTCATCAGAGAAGTGTCTTTAGGTTAAGATGTCGTCACAAACAATGTCATCCGTTGAAATAAATCTAATATATGAATGAATGAAGAATTCCGCAGTAGTCGCAAAACTACTGCTGAAAATAAAAGTACACGATACGAAGCGACAAGTTTTTATAGGAAACTAAGATTCTGAATTTTTAATATTATCTAATAAAATAATGGTATGAGTTCGGTCCGTGCTGGGGTTCAATCCCCCGGACTTGTACTATACTGTGGTTGGTCTAAATCGTTTCTTTTCTGATTAGATCTTTCCTTCCAAGGGAAACCCACCCCTAGGCCAAATGGGAAGCTACCCACCTTCCTCGAGAAAAGACGTTGCGATGATTGACCATGCCTTACGGCGAATGTCAATTAAAATATTTATATCTGACAAAACAACCATTTATTTTTCTTCATAAACTTAAATACGCATGCGGAGATAACTAAATGATAGTTTCATGAGTAGCTGGATGGCGGTATCAAAAACTAGTGTTTTCGTTCAAGTCTGACGAATTACAGTGTGGTCCTTTATGAATAATATAACGGGATTGGTCCTTCATCGCATCTCCATTTGTGTATTTCTCTCCTGTTGAAGATCTCCCTAGTTTTTGATTCAGGTATACTAGGAACGGATGAATAAACGGTTCCAGTTTCTTTGTCAGTCTCGTTCTCCCTAGAAATATTCAAATGAGAATTTTCACGGAATGTTAACTCAAAAAATCAATTCGAATCCAAATTCTACAACAGTGAAACTTTTCTAATTCTCAATTAAAAGACGTACCTGTCAACAGACTGACAGTGATTCCGACGACGATTGTTATTGTCGAACCAATGAGTGTATACAAGAGGTAGCTGACTGAAAATATTTTCTCCGGCCATTCTCTAAATATTAAAAAAATAATTGAAATTAACTAATGTCTTATTTTGTCCTCGTTGCATATCATTTGCAAAAATAAACTAACAAGTCCGGAATTGGTGTGGCTGAACTTTGAGCTATAAGAATTGCTGTCATGTTCACTGAGTTGGCGATTTCTTCGCTACATTCAGCAACACTAAAAGGTAATGTTCTGTGGGCTCCTTTGTCAAGAAGAAGACCTCCGATGCTGATAAAAAATGTAATTATTTGGCCAGTCAGCATTCCAATTGACGCACCCTGGGAAATGTCAACATGACAAATATTAAAATTAAAAAATAGTGCGGATATAAATTAAACAGATTTAAAATTGCAGTACAGATTCTTTTAAAAAATATAGGAATATGCCTGGGCTTACGTATTTGTTTGCACATGGGAAAAATATTCCTAAAATGAAAACTCCTAAGAGTGGTCCCGAGGCTGACCCAAAGACAACCAAAGCTGCTGCAAGAATACCACTAAAGTTGCCAGCAAAGAATGCCATCCCTACTGTTAGCATTCCATATGTAAACCCTGGGAACAAAATTACAGGTCAGAAAATAAAACCTCGGAAATCTCCCCATTATATAAAATATATATGTCCACATACCGATTATTTTGACCATGAACCCTTGTCTACTGACATCCATGTCTCGAAAATAACTTTGTTTCTTCAAAATATCTTCCCAAGTGACAGCTGCCAAGGAATTTACCCCGGATGACACGGTACTGTTTAGTAAAATAAAATTGACACATATTTACGTTAGGGATTCCTATAGTGGCTGGACTATCCGGCGATATTGTCCGAATATACGGGTGTACGAAATCCGGCCGAAAATAATAGTAATTTTCTTAAAATCAATTAAAATCTACCTGAGAGATCCCGAAAAGAGAGCTGATAGGAAGAGCCCTACGAGCCCAGGCGTAGAGGACAAATTCTGAACAACAAAATATGGAACAATTTGGTCCTTCTTTTTAATTAACCCCAAAGTCAACGGATCACAGTCAGCATAGTTTGCAAATACGACTATCCCAGTTAAAACTGTGAGCAACATTGCGAATGCTACTAACGGACTGGTAATCAGCATCGACCTGGAGAATAATATTTCAAAGTTTAATTTATGAATTTGAGGTAAAAAGTGTTTGTAAATCAACAATTTACTTACATCAACGCCTTCTTAAATGTACTCATACTACAGTATCTTTGAACGGTTGGCTGATGACACCCGTAACCACTGAGCCACATTGCTCCTTGGCCAAAAAATAAACTGGAAAATGCCATACAAAAGATAACTTATGATTATAAGGTAGAAATTTTGTAAATCTATCGCTTATGAATTGATTACCTGAGTGATGTGTGTCTTGTGAACGGATTTATTGTAAAACTGAAACGTAATTAAAGAATTAAATATGACATTTAAAATAATGTCTATTTAAAGTATTCGGAAAATGTCTCACTCTAAGAACTGAATTCTGCCGTGCTTTTGGGCAATATCGAACACATTTCCAAAACCCCCCATTTTGACGACGCCATGTACAAGAACGGCAATAAGTCCGGAAAACATCATTCCCATTTGGAAAACATCCGTCCATACTACGGCTTTGTACCCACCCTGTCATGATCAAATGATATGGTTATTTTAATCACTGATATTATTTAAATTGGCCAGATCATTCAACTCACGATAGCTGTGTAGACAGCTGCCGATGTCCCAACAAGAAGAATCGTGGCATAGATAGGAACGTCCAGAACAGCATTGAGACCGAGAGAGGGCGCGTATAAAACGACGCCCATATAAATAATAATTTGAGCCGTGAATGTGACTGTTGCAATAAGTCGAACCACTCGACTCTCGAAACGAAGCTCCAGATACTTTAAAAAAACAAAATACCAATTAGTCTATAAAATCCAGAAATAAGCATGTCAAACGAGATTAGCCATTCCAAGTGACGAATATTAAGATTTTGCGGAGTGATAAAAATATTTGACTCCTCATCTGTAATTTCATGCAGATTTCGGAAGATTAAGTTTGGAATAGTGTGGATGGTATAGTTAAAACATTTCTAGGAGAGAACCAACATTTAACCTGTCGTCGCCGACATATCGGCCATTCCTGTACTGTAAACATTAGATGTACCTCCACCTCTTTCTAAGTTTGTTCTTATATGAATCTATTTCATTTTTACGTGAGAAGTGATTTCCTTTAAGACATTTAAACGAATGTTGTCATAAGCCATCGATTGCTCATATTAGGCGCCTGAATAAACAAATCTGCCTGCACAAATCTTCTGGGAATTATTAATGCCTTGTATTGTAAGAAATAAGTAAAACAGTTTCTACGTGTCTATAGTATATATTTGTGAGATCTCTGGAATTTGTAAGCGTAAAATCAGGACTAAAGTGCTAATTGGTTTATCACTGTTATGTTTACTCTATCTATACATAGATGCGACGTAAAGAAAAAAGTATTTAAATGGACATTGGGCCTTTAAAGAGCCAAGCCAGGAAGTAAAATCCTTGCTGAATATGTAATCAATAATGAGAGAATCAGAACTAACATTCGCTGTTCTAATTTGTTGTGTAAAAAGGTGTGACAAGAAAACACCAAATTTCAAATCGTGTTATAGTATTCTGAAATTTGATTTATATGAACCAACGAACCTCAACTTATTTTGCGCTGGAATCTTACACCTTGAAATTTTTAAAACTTTCTTAGTGCGTAGATATGATGCAATCGCTAAACAATTCCGATTATTCTGCAGAGCATAATATTATGCTTCGGAACAGTATGTCTCTTTTGTACTCACAGGAGTATACTTTTGCATGGGTATGTCCTTTTATGAAAATCGCAGAGCTCTTTCCCTCTAATATGGCTTATAAGATTAGATAATTCGTGATGTGATCTAATCATACATTTATACGACTTCCAAATCTAAATTGTCAGATGTACGAGAAAATGACGATGACTTCCCAATCATGCTATCCAAAACTTTCCGATAATTTATCGGAACTAATTAATCTAAACATGTTACGATATTATCTGGTCAGAGCCTCACGACAATTAAACTTGTCCGAGGTGTGCTAAAAACAGTTCATTACCTCGTATGCGCTGGTGAGTTTGAGGTTATACAAGGTAGGCAGAAAAAGTGCTCCAGCCAATGGAATGTATATCTGCAAAAATTATCCCTTAAGATTAAGTTATTAAATCAAAGATTAGCTGTCTCTTTAATTAACCGTGGAAAGGATAATTCGGGGCTGAGAAATATCCACATCTGAGTCAATCATATTTGGTAAATTTTACCTTGAGAAATATACAAAGCTCTTAAAATTTAAAACAAAAATGTGTGATGTTTTTCAAACCCCATAAACAAAGGTTATGGTGTCATCACCGTGGAATAATTTAATTTCTCACCAGTGCAACGAGAATGATTTCGGCAATAATGCTCCCGTTAGCATAGATTTCACCTGTCCAACCTGTTGTTGAACAAAAGAATTATCTTATGATTTTTTGAAAATGACAAGATTTCTGCATGAAAAAAGTTATCCATTTTATACTTAACTAAAATTATCGTGGCTGAGACATAGGTGGCCAATAAGCTGAGAGAGACTGGAAACACGGACATAGTTCGTCCACCGACCAATAATTCATTAGGACTTCCACTCGAACTTTCTTTTGATTTGATGAAAGCATAGTAAATCCCAATAAAAACAGAAACTCCCAAAGTTGCCGCAAACACCAGGTAGTCCACCACAGAAATTTCGCCCATACTTAAGTTTATCTATGAGAAACGAGAAACCAAAATCGGTCAATTCAGCAAATTAAAAATAGAATGCCTGCTTGTCTAGAAGGAACTCGTACTCATCTTATATCACAAGTTTAGTAAATAATTGCAATGTCTGGGTCTACAAGATACATTACCCTTCATTTTTTATTTCGCATGATTAGACGACGAGTTGACCTTGAACTTGCCAGGTCAATCCGATCATACTTTAGAGACTCAAGGCTTCGATTACGTCATTAAATCTAAGACGACGGGTTAAAATTACGATTTAAATAGCAAATTGAAACAGAAGTCAGTAAAATTCAGCCTCATCACATTACATCGAGGCACATGAACACAGAGTGCACACATCGTCATCAATCAGATCTTGTTGTAAACTAACACATTCGAAAGCCAAAGGATGCAAAATAAATTGGCAAAAACTTCACGGGTGTAACAATTTCATTTCCAGCCACACCCAAATGCCATTTGATTGTTGAGTTCAAATAATCTATGTATGTTCTAGCAAATAGCCAGAGAACAAAAGAACGCAATTATCACAGAACAATGAGACTGAGAATAAAAATATGGATGGGCAATTCAAAAATCGGAACTGCGCTTTAGAGTGCACAAAACTAATACAAATAAATTAAGTGTCAGCCTCCTTTCTTTTGAAAGTAATAAAATTATAATGCCGGTCAAGGTGACCAAGGTGGAGAAAAATGTAATGCAATGGTTTAGCGAAATATTGGAATCTTCTCACAACTTTGTGAATTTTTATTAGGGACACGTTTGTATGTCTAGAGAGATGGGAGAATCTATTTCCAGAATCCAGACAGATTATGCAAATTGATCATCCATTCAAAGATTCATCAAATTCAATAATATTCAAAAACCCTAACCTGGTTATTAATCCGACGTTTTCTTCAAAAGACTATTTTTAAGGTTTCAAAACCAGATTAGATAAGGACGATCCTGGATTGATCATTAAACTCTATATATCCTCCCATCCAGTGCAGTCCAGCTTTCGCGTTATGTACTAATTTAACGAAATTCTTGGATTGATCGTTTACGATTATGAATTCACTCACACGTACACGGTTAAGATATTTTACAATTTCTCAATAAGCACCGGCACGAATTAATTACGAACGAGTTCAACAAGTTCAAATAATATTATTATAATCAAACTATAAGCACTGAAACTCGTTCCATAAAAATTTTCAATCCTTCAGATACCAGATCCAGCAACAAAACTAATACTGTAATGTCCAACTTCTCAGAGTCCAAAACTCGTATCGAATTATTTCTTCGAAATCTAAGCAATACTGGCACTCTTTTTTACCGCCGTCTTATACTCTTTGTTCAAATCAGATTATGATAATACAAATACTTGATTTTATTGATATTATTGTTTGAACTTAGCTAACGTGTTTCATTATTAACAAATGTCTGACAACTGCAACTCAAAAATAATTCTCTACTTTATATGAAATATGAGAATGGATATCCGGAAAAGAGCTTTTACTCAAAAAATAATACGAAAATGATAAGAATTGTTGGAAAGAGTTCAAAAAATATTTCCACTACTTGGCTGTTACATAAACATAACTACTTAACGCGTTAGACTGAACACAAGAAAATCAACTTGTACTCAACAAGTTGCTAGTTGCCGACTGCAGCGGCAATGATTGGATGGATATTGAAAACCACAAAAATATTGGTAACATGTGAATGTGAGACGCATGATTAAATTATTTCAGACGACAAAATGCGTGAAACTTTGACCACAAGAACCGGGGTTACTTACAAGAAGTACATTACGATTAAATATATCCTATAGATTATACCCAGTCCAGTTAATTTAGATACTGCAGTCACGATAGGCCTCAGAAACAGATAGATATGTAGACTGTACGCCATATTGACGTACATACATACTATATGTATATATAGCATTCTGATACCGATATTTTGGACTAAACACATTACCAAATACTATACGTTCCTTCCAACTTATTGTACAATAGGAGGTCGTTATCAATATTAGTTATGAAGATATGTTTTGAACCAAATATATCATTGATATTCGCTGCAAGCCATGTTCAAAAAATGCTTCGTATTTTCTGTAGATATTAGGTTGCTTGCCATTTGGCCTAGGGAAGGTCCACCGAGCAGTAGACAACTCTAGAGGAGAGAAACCTTATTAAAGTAAAACCCATACACTGTTAATATGAGGGAAATGAACCGTCCACATATCGAAATGATAAGTGGCTGCATGTACCATGTACCACTATGCGACGACGGGTTACAGCTATTTCGCCATCTTCTATTGAAAAGCCATTACTTCCAAATACGCCGGATCATTAATAATATTTGTTAAGCAACATTAACAGTGCCAAGGTTTGACCGAAAGGACAGGGCACACACCTAATGGGAAAATGTACGCCGTTATAATTCCCTGGATTATTCATATGTTATGTTATGTTATGTCCGCGGCTTCCTGAATAATTTTTGTGAAGGTCCTACCCCCAAAAGTCGTTAACGTATGATCGTCTGGCAGCTGGAAATACACAGGTGGGCATGTGCGATGCCGTATCGAGAATTTCACTTTCGCTTTCACTCTACGGCATCGCACATGGCCACCTGTGTATTTCCAACGGCCACACGTTTAGACTTTTGGGGATAAGTCCTTCACAAAAGTTGTTTAGGAAACCAAAGTCTACAACATATCAAAAATCCAGGGAATACCAACGGCGTACATTTTTTCATAAGGTGTGTAGTGTGTGCCCTCTCATTTCTTATTTTCAAGATGTACAATGTGGTATGATTCTGAGGAAATACAGCTGCTATCAAGGACTTTACAACAAAATTGAATTCCATTGAGTCCAATGGACGAGATGACCTGAGCGACTTCGAAGAAATACATAACATTAACAAGTAGTCGGTACAATCTCTACTCTGGAAACTATCGTAATTAAAAACTGACATATGTCAACCAGCTGCGGGTTAATCAGTCAGCCTGCAGTGATATGGAAGAGCATTTCTCTCACTCAATGCGTGTTTATTCCAATATTCATTCAACACTTTTTTAATCTCGCTAATAATTAATAGTTCGAATTTCATTCAATACATTCGCAAGTTCACGCATATTGAAAAATATTATTATTGCTCAGATTCCCACAACCACAAACGTCCGATGGGTATAGCAAATTGCAATGCAATGACCAGATTAAGTACAAAATAATTCCTTCCCTTACCGGTTTGCAAATTCAAATGCAGTTGATTTATTAATCCGTGTTACATTATTCTCGCAAATCCTTTAAGGTTCCGCAGAAAGACCAATAATGTACAGTGTCTGCCAAAATGTTGTCCGACAATCTGATTTTATTCTAAGACCGATGAACCAATTTTTCGTTTCGAATGAGACATGGCTTACAAGGCTGTTCAAACGTGTGGTCTAGTAAGATTCTTAACCAAAGGTTCTTTGTTGATTCCTTAATACACGAGAACAAAATGTTTTAATTGAAGCGAATGGATAGTGCTGTACCGTACCTACAGAAATTTATGAGCCGCCCAGTACAGGTATGAATAGACACTTGCACTTGCAATTTAACTTGAAGGTAGATTTATTGAGATTAAATATAACGAGGACAAAAATTAGCTCAGAATATACGATAACCGCTAAACTATTTTAATTTTTTGTTCAGTACTAA
Organism: Protaphorura glebata; assembly: GCA_034694305.1. Taxonomy (NCBI): domain Eukaryota; kingdom Metazoa; phylum Arthropoda; class Collembola; order Poduromorpha; family Onychiuridae; genus Protaphorura; species Protaphorura glebata. The sequence goes on from JAQFYE010002835.1 coordinate 13,487, forward strand.
CGTCAGTTTAATAGACATGTTTACTATCATTGAGCCATAGTCATAATCGTAATACGCAATGAACTGGTACAGTTAGAAAGTTCACATGCACTGCACGGGCACACCGCTATAACAATGAGAACAGAAACCGGAAGATAACCACACAAACAAAATACTACATATAATAATTTCCAAAGGATTCTTCGTTATATGTATATGCCCAAACATAAACATAAATGTTTTATTGTTGACTCGTGCTGAATATGTAATGAAAATAGGGGGTTAACCTTCCTATTTCTGTTTAGGAAATACATATATACGAAAATAAAAGGTATTCAGGGATGGAAATAATATATAATTATGTAAGGTCTGAATTTTGCTGAATAAACAGCCAGGAATTGACTGGCTACTCAAGAAGACTGATTGACAACTATTTTACTGGAGCTTATGATTGTAAAAAGAAAACCACTCTTGATCGATTTACATATGCAAATACCAGATCATATCAAAATTTTACCCAAGGGGTCATGTGTACGGCACCTGTTTCGAGGAAACAAAAGGACGTTACCGATGTTCCAAAGTGGGCCTGGCTTGCGACAGTTTTTCTTGGTCGTGGATATCAATAAAGGTAGTATTGTTTTGAAAAAAAAGAACCCTGGACATAAATAGGATAGTTAAAAAAATAACTATTACAGAGCTGTTCTACAAATATTTCGGAATTTTATAATCCAAAGTATATACCTATAAATAATATCACTTTAGTAGTATCCATCAGTAAATGTGATCCCAGACTTGACCCACATAATATGGAAACCTGGCTTTGGCTCAACGTTAGAATTTCTTGAGGCATTTCCGGGAATCTACTGAAACCACCCGAGAAGTGTCCAATGTATAGCAAAGTAAAAATGTGTATGACTCGGACATTTTACTCCTGACTACAGACTTGAAATGACAACCATTGTGGACTTATTAACCCAATTTAATTTTTACATGAAAGGTGGTTCCCTTGTTAGATCGAGGAGACCGATTAAATAAATTAGTATACTAATTTAAGACGCATAGCGTGACAGAGCCCAAATAAACTATTTAAATGTACCGTTTTATGCTACAACAAACTTTTTGGAACTAAAATGTTTTGGTTGGGGTTCGGGCATGTCAAATAAGCAAGTACCTTTGATAATTTCCAGACCTCGTGAACATCAACAGGAATTAGTTTAGCGTCATTATGATTTCATCACCAAGCTGGAGCTGGAATCTTATGTATTCATTTGGAACAACTAAATAATCCCACAATATTTCACTAGTATTACTAATATCACGATTTTAAAGAGGTCACGGTCACAGCCAGACAGATATTGGGTCAGCGATTTCGGTTTGATGATACAAAAATAATTGCTCAACTTCTTCGAATGGAAGAATCTAAGAGAAGACTTTTTCAAAAATATTTGTGGGACACCCTTGATTTCTTCTTTAGGATTGGAGTTCCTAAATGGAAATGTCTAGAATAATAAGAGTCAGAGATCAAAAGAACTTGGTCTTTCTGCGTAGGTTTTAGCAATAATGGACTAGTTTTGGAGGACCTTGGAATTTCTTCTAAAACTAATATCCTTTTTTCTCCTATAAAATAAAATTGCTGGAAGCGAAAAAATATTAGTGATGAAAAATTCTTGAGCCCTGTCGTGGGGTCCGATCGTCGTAAATGGAATGTACGGGAAGAACAATTCCTTTGAGAACTTATATAAAAGTCTGGATGTACAGATAATAGGAGAGAGCATGACATTCGGGTTCCTACAGTTATTCCCGATATGTCTCGTACAGATACCCGAATACAAAATCTTTCTTGAAACCCGCGGATCCCGAACTACCCGGATTATTTCGCCGACACATGGAGGTATTTGGCCATGACGTCTACTTTGACAACTCCCACGTTTTTCCCATTCTGGAAATAAGTAAATGGAAAATTCATTTGGGCACTCGTCGGAGTCAGGACCAGGATCAATAGAATACGAAATTCTATTCTAAGCCTATCGTACAAAAGACCTTATGACACCTGAAAACCTGTCTAGTCTAGGATTTTCAGTCATTTTCTTATTATATAATACCGACAATTCCTTTCAACTGTCGAAGTGGAGGAATAACAACTACATTAGCAGATGAATAATTCAACACGCCGAATTGTCAATTGTCATGCAAATATTCAACATTATTATTGTTCGTTTGTCACTTGAATAGAATCAATCGTCAATTGTCAACAAGAATGACTCACTTGAAATGTAATACGCCCTATCTATCCCTACAATTTCCCATAAATTCCCACTTCGATTGTGACCATTTTTTTTCCATTTCTCTCGAATTGAGGTCATAAACTTCATAAAGTCGTATAAGAGGGAGGATCCATAAGTAATGGGAATGAATTTTTTACATATTACTAGCAATATTACTTGAATGAATTTATTGTATTTCAATATAGTCTCCTTAGAGTTGGTACACTTTTCCCACTTCGATTTCAAACTATGCATATCGGTTTACAAAAATGATTCAGGTCGGGTCCGAACTTTATTTTGCACTTCCCCATTCACTTCATCATAATCTGAAAACCACTTTCCCCTGAAGTGTTTTACTAAAGGTAAAACCTGGTAAAAATAGCCTGATGTATGGTCTTGAGAGTCTTGACTAATGAGTATGCCCGATAGTTCGGATAATTTTATTTTCTCCTGTGCAAATTTTACAACTTTGGCTCCATGAGCGGGATCGTCGGAATTTTGAGTAGAGGTCTCTAAAAAAAAGAATCCACAACATGCTCGATGTGTGTGGAGAAATTTTCTTTCTCCGTTGGGGAAAGGAACTGCTGTTTCCAAATTAAACTCATGTTTCGACTCATCATCATAGTGGTGAAACCATTTCGCATGACCTTTCATATTCGGGAATCTTTTTTGTTTGTTTCGGTTGTATAACTTTATCAGAGCTCGACAACGTGCACCTCCTTTTGCCTTTTGCACATCCATAAGCATAGTCATGACTATGACACCCATCTGGAACATATTTTCCTCAGCCCAAGTTCGTTAGTGCAAAAGGTTTTGCACACAACTTTTCGATAATGCCGGCTCAATAGCAAAATTTTGCGCCATAAACTTTTCCTCAGTGTCAACTAGTTTTTTTTTTTTTTTTTTTTTTTTACAAAATCGACCTTTTTCTATTTTGAATTTTTGAGTTGTGACTTGAAGAATTCAAAAAAAATCATATAATTCGTTTAAATATTTGATTCTTTGATAACTATCGGCCACTTCGTCCAGTTTCATTAATGCCGTATTTACCGACATAAAACGTCTAATTTTGAGAAGAGTCTCTAATGTTTCCGAAAGGGTCAATTGCAAGGCGGTTCGTTTTAATTGGGTAAATATGGTTATA